>JAZGTJ010009471.1:0-19349 GCA_036877575.1 Botia almorhae
TTTTTTGTTCATTTCCATCTGTGTACTTGTGATTTTCTCAGGTGTTCCTCAGCCTGATATTGTGTGGTATAAAGACGCAGTTCCCATAAGCCCCGTGAAGACTCCACGCTACAGAGTCCTGGCGGGAGGCAGCCTGCAGGTAAACGGCCTTCTGCCTGATGACACGGGAATGTTCCAGTGCTTTGCCCGCAACCAGGCCGGAGAGGTTCAGACCAACACCTACCTCGCCGTTACAAGTGAGTTTGCCCGTCTGCCCGGCTATATGGATTACATCTCTCCACTGTCTCCCTCTCTTACTCTCATACTCTGTTGCACAAATGCGTTTGGACATTGAAGTCTTCTGTCTCTCACACTGTCTGTTTCAGAAAAGCTTTTTGTGCCACAGCAACAATCCTTTCCTTTCCTCCAGTCTTCTCTTTCTTAGGCCGCCGCATAGCTTTTTTGTCAGTGTGCCGAGGCTGTGATTAATACCCTGTTGTGAGAGGAATAGTTAGAAAGAGAGAGAGAGAGAGAGAGAGAGAGAGACTGACAGAGAGACAGAAAAGAGATAAAGGGGCTTTTATGGAGGACTGACTGAGCTTATCTTGCCTCTCAGAGACACACAGAGCTGCTAAAAACACTACACACTGAATGTCGCTGCTATTTACCTCAGCTTACAGTGAACATCAGCCCCCATGTATCTTGCACGTGTAAACTTCTCCAGACTGCCTGTCTGCATTTCCCAGTGTATTGTTTGTTTGTGTATATCAGCGTTTTTTTGCTTTTTGTATCTTTCTTTGTTCTTCTCTTGTATTTTCTGCTTTGAGTCCCCTTTTGATTTATGTGAACTAAGCATTGTGAGCATTTCCGGGGCCGTCATCAGCATAAAAATATAAATGCAGTTATTTACCTTATACGCCAATAAATGAAATGAATTTGATATGAACATTACATCAAAAGTCCATTCACATTTTACAGTTTTTCAGCATGATTTTCTAAGTGACACACTTTTAGGCACTTTACCCAAAGCAGCAGCTGCGACTGCACAGGCTGCATACTCCCAATCATAAAGTTAGTAGCTCTGACAGTAGGAGAACTCCTTATAAATTAATTTGACCACATTTTAGGTAATTACAGCAGTAAATTAACACAACGAATTGACAGATCTAGTGATTTCCTGACACGTACAAATTTCCTAAAAGTTCCTAAAAGGTGTTTAAATATGTGTGTGTGTGTTTGTTGATGTTATACATTCGTGTTTCTCATTCAGTTGGTGTTCATCTCTCAAAGGTATCGCCCCAAACATCACAGCAGGCCCTTCCGACAGCACAGTGATTGACGGAATGTCAGTTATCCTGCACTGCGAGACCTCAGGAGCTCCCCGTCCTGCCATCACCTGGCAGAAAGGTGAAGAACACACATCCCTCACCGTCCACACTGACATGCTCCCGAAAAACAACTACAAAGCACAAGATCCCAGGATGCACTTCACCTCACTGACACTCTGTTCCTCTCTTATATCTGCTGGTTCTGACTCCATAGCTAAACTACTTTACTGCAAAGACTTTTGCCTTCTCCTGTCACAGGACATAGATGAATTTGTGATTTCACATAGGCCTCTATTATGCCTTTTTATCCTGTAGGTAATTTAGAGTGAGTCAGTTGTTCCAGACTAAATCACAGCACTCAGACTAAATCACAGTAAACTCACCCAGACTATTTTCCTGTAAACTCACACTTGTGGCTGGATATTCTATACAAGTTGCTACGTTGCTTGGCAACCGTCAGTAGCCTAAACATCTAATTAACTTAATTAATTTCTTGATGGAACTCATTTTTGTACATTGCCGTCTTTTATCATATTGCTGTTGCTTTCGTTTACAACACAAGTTATTCTCAACATGCTTTAAAACTGCTTTTACCATGGTAAAACCACAGTAATGCATAGTTTGTTGTTGCTTATAGCTTCATTTTACAACAGCTGGTTATTCAATCTTAATGCAGAGACAGAACCACTATTGTTTATATTTGTTAATGCCTTTGTGTGTGCATGTTTGTGTGTATTTGATCTCTACAGGAGAACGCGTGTTGGCTAGCGGTTCAGTTCAGCTTCCACGGTTCACTCTCCTGGAATCAGGAAGTTTACTCATAAGCCCCTCTCACATATCTGATGCCGGTACCTACACCTGCATGGCCAGCAACTCCCGCGGCATAGACGAAGCTTCAGCTGACCTTGTGGTCTGGGGTGAGTGTGTGTGTTATGTGTTTTGAAGTGTAGACATCACAGAAACAAATGCCTTTGTACTTATGTATGATGTGTTCAAATATTCCAGCTGTGGATAAAGAGAATTGTGAGTGTGTTTGCATGATGTTTGTGTGATACACACCTGTCCTCACCTTCTCTTCTTCTAGCACGTACCCGCATCACAAATCCTCCTCAGGACCAGAGTGTAATCAAAGGAACCAAAGCCACCATGACCTGCGGCGTGACCCATGACCCCAGTGTTTCAGTCAGGTGCGACTTATGATTCAGGCTGCGTCCCAAATGATGCACTATACACTGTGTACATATACTGTGCTATATAACACATGATACTGCATTGTGGCTGGTTGCCAAGGTTTTTCTCTGCAGTTCAGTAGTTGCTAGGGGGTCGGTTGCTGGCTTAAGTCAAAAGAGCTCACCTTCAGGGTCTTTGTTATTCCTGATCCTAGATACAGCCCAGGGCTCTCCAATGAAAGTCTAAGGGCACATTTTATTACTGCCTGGTGAAAATTGTAAGTCTGATCACTTAAAGCTGCAATCCGTAAATTTTACCTTTGTAGCATCATCTCTTGAAACATAAAATGGATTCCTAAACAGATTCCAAAGAATAAAATTCATTTGTAAAAACATTTTCCACTGAATATTCCAGTTTATTCTTGAATTTTATATTTTAGACCACACATAATTTGATGTTACTGTGTCTTTAAATGTCTCTGGTTCAGGTAGTCTGAAGATAATGAAGCTCGGCACAGTGAACTAACGAGCCTTTACATTATCTCAACATTCTTAACCAGACCACCACTCACACTGGCATGATGCCCTGCACAGATTCATGAAAGTCCTTTGAATCTGCCCGGAATCTCAGCACATTAGATCGGAAGTCTGCAGCCTCAGCCTTCTTCTATTAGAGCAGACTGGCAGAGAGAAGTGATTTGAGGGCTGCACTCAGAGTCTCATTAAAATCCTGAAAACTTTCAACGAGTTCCTCTCAATGAGAACAAGTGTGGACTTCACTCAGTGGTTTTTAGCTGATTCAGTGATGTTAGTCTCTCTCTCTTTCTCTCTCTCTGTCCCCCTCTCTTCCTTTCTTTTTACTTTCTGTCCCCCATACTCCATAACCTCTTTTCAAACACCCGTGGCGGCTTCTTATTTCGTAAAGAATGACGGATTAGTAGGAGGGGTAATTGTGTTGAATGAAACCAGTAATTGATAACAGCAGTAAAAGGATTTCCAACAAGCCGGACCATGATGCAATTAATCACGAGTGTTTGTGCATGTGTTTCCAGCGTGTGCGAGAGAATTGTATTGATTGCATGAGGTTGGGCGCATCTGTTAGAAGCTTCTGATGACCTTGGATGTTCCCTGCACACTATACTGTGTGTTTATGATAAATGTTCCATGTAGAAACTATCGATTAAACGTGCTGTTTTATACACTGTTGTTATACCGTAGCTGGTCCTAGATCAGCGATGTGAGGTAATCCATTCAGTAAGTGTAAAGTAATGCATTAATGCATTATTTGATGAAAATATTAAGGAAATATCAAAGGAACATAACTTGGTTTAAGTTAGTTAAGTTTCATAAGTTTCAGTTCAGCAACTTAGTTTTAATTTAAAGACGATATGATATCAGAATTGACCCTGTTTACTTCTTTAATAAATGTCCCGTACATGATTTATGAAAACACATAATTCCCAAGATTTAAAAAAAAAAATCGTTCATAATCTTTCATTAAAATATAATAACGTTCTTCCCCGCTGATATGACACTTATTTTCTGCTTATGTAACCAGAGCTGGATGGACAGGGAGAAGAAATATTAACCATTAAGAATATGGGATTCTTGCCCTTGTTAATGTCACAATGCTCGGGTGTTGTGGGTGATTACTAGGGTGTTTTTTGTGGTTTGTAGGATTTTACATAAGAGCTCACCCCATGCCTCTAAGGTTCTGGTCACTAGTCTGTTGTGTAGTGTAAGTCAGGGGGATTTTTTTGCCTTTCTTTATCCTCAAAAGAAACAGCACAAAAATCATCATAGCTTATAAAAGTAACAGCACACTGTGATACCAGCTTAGCAAGCAGCTTTAATATCATCACAGCATTACATTTCAGTGAATTCATTGAAACTCGAAAAGATAATGTTCTGCCATATGACACTGTAATTTCCACTGAACTTTCTATTTAACATAAATATGAATTGCATTGTGGTAAAACAGTTCAATGTAATTAGTTTCATGTTGTCAGTACTTAAAATGTAGACTTGTACAAAACACGTGTGTTATGTATGTGGGTGTTGTGTTCGATCAGGTTTGTTTGGGAGAAGGACGGTCAGGTGATCATCCCTCAGTCATCACCACGGCTGCGTCTGGACATCAATGGAACGCTGCACATCTCTCAGACCTGGTCAGGTGACATTGGCACGTACACCTGCAGGGTGACATCAGTGGGAGGCAACGACTCCCGCAGCGCGCACCTACGTGTGAGGTCAGAGATCAATGCTCCTTCCCATCACCCATGTTCTTGATCCATGCAGCCTCATCTCTTTTAATCATTGCTTTTAGATTTGTTCTGTCTCTCTGCGAATTGTATCTCATTCAGATTTTCAATATCGCTGTTCATCACCTCATTCTTTATTTCTTCCCTCTTTTTCTACTTCGTTTTTGCAATTTTTAATTCAATACACAGCAGTTGTTGTCTGCCCTTGTGTTTTTTATTTTTTTGTGCATGTCTGTTCATTATCTATTTCTTACTCTCTATTTTCCTCTCTCTTTCCTCAAATGTGCTTGACTCAGGCTGTTTTGTCATCTCCCATTTAATTTTTATGTCTGTGATCAATTGATAATTTCACAATCCTTTCATGTGAACTGCTTTATTTTCACTTTTCTTCACTGTCAGTGATACTGTACATTTTCTCTCTTTTTAAACTCTTCTGTCTGTATTCTCCTTTTCTCACCCTCTTAAAACTTATTTTCTCTTACAGATTTGTAACTGAACAATGTTGCGCTGTTCTTGTTTCTTGTTTTGTTCTTCTTTTTGCTTCCTTTACCTTGCTATTGATGTGCCCGATGTGATTCAGTTTTCAACAGCGTTTCTAAAAAATCGCTTACTGTACCTTTGAATACTCACAGTGCAGTTCTGTTTTAGCACATTATGTTTAGAACCTGCATCGTTAAACTGGATTAGTTGTTACTAAAAGTGGTGCCAGTGTGAATCCCTGCTGAACAGTATTGCATTGTTGAGCTTTTTTTGCTCCTTTTCTTTTCATTGGCTCCATTAGCTATTTTTATGCCTGTTTTAACAGACATTCACAGTGAAATAATGTTGCCTAGAGCTTATTAAAGTAAAGACCAACTCCATCTCTGTCTTTTTAAATAATGTACGACCCCACAGGCAGTTGCCTCATGCCCCTGAGAACCCCAGTGCAGTGTTAAGTACCACAGAGAAGAGAGCCATTAACCTGACGTGGGCCAAACCTTTCGATGGCAACAGCCCGCTCATACGCTACATTCTGGAAGTGTCTGAAAACAGTGAGTAGTGAAATTAGTTCACCCAAGGACACCTGATATTTGGGCCATAACCATGGGTAGGTTATTTAAAGTGTATTTTTTGTAGTTATGAATTTCACTGATGAAGTTGTATTACTGGAAGACTGAAGTCATGTAATAGTGTAATGAATAGTTTCAACAAACTAATTGATATAGTAAATGATGCTGTAGAGGTCCTATTAAAGTTTTCCTGAAAAGCTGTTTTCAAGAAACCCGTAATTAATGAAACACATTCTTGCTGATGATTGACTGTATAAGGTCATCTGCATAATATGAATACGGTATTATTATTAAAAGTCATTAACATAAAAAAAAATCAGACTAAATGTTTTAATGATATTCCTGCAGCTTAAAATGGCTCGCATTGGCACATGAAAAGTTGAAAAAGGTTTTCTATGACATCACCCTCACGATCCCTTAATGGAACCCTGTATTTTTTTTAAATATGTGATTTGGTTCTTTATATATCTTAAGGCTTGTTTTCTCATTATCTGCTCTACCTAGATGCTCCTTGGACAGTTTTGTTGGCTAATATCGAACCAGAGTCCACTGCTGTGACCGTCAACGGGCTGATCCCAGCGCGCTCCTATCAGTTCCGCCTGTGTGCTGTCAATGATGTTGGCAAGGGCCAGTTCAGCAAGGAGACCGATCGGTAAGCTGATCACAGGGTCCAAAAGCCTGCCAAGTATCATAACTTTGCCCTGTTTGACCATAAAGATAACTCAATCACTCTGTCACAGCATGTGAAAATTGCCTTCGTTCTCATGGGCCATAAGGGTGCCTGTGTATATAGGAGGATTTATCTGTCTGTCTGCTTTGTCTGTGGGTATGTGTGTGTGTGCGTGCACCGTTTTATATTACTGGAATGTCTGTGAATGTGTGTAACTTCCAAGGACCCGTGTATTTAAAGCCCTTGGCTTTTTGGAAGCTTTCAGACACTTAGACATTCGACAAATGCCCCCATCAGAATGGACACAAATCCCTCTGATTCTCCTGAGGTTTAAGGAAAATCTCATCTAGCCAAGATAATCCCAACTCAGGAGATACAGGATGAACCAGCGTGTGTGTGTTTGTGATCACTGCGCTTTATATATACAGTACTCTAGTGTATCTGCCTTTTATTTGTTTATCTCAGCCATCACTCATTCTGACAAGACTGAATTTGTATAATGTTAACGTCATATAAACCGAAAAGCACCTTCTCTCCTCCAGCGTGTCTCTTCCAGAGGAACCGCCCAGTGCACCCCCTCAGAACGTCATAGCCAGCGGCCGCACAAACCAGTCCATCATGATCCAGTGGCAGCCGCCACCGGAGAGCCATCAAAATGGCATTCTGAGAGGATATATCATCAGGTGAGACATGATTACCCATGTTACATCATGTCTGAAGACTTTTAGTATCTAACACCCCTTTCCAATTGTATTTAAATAACTTCTTACACTCTACAGCAGCTTTGAGGGTAATTTCATTGCGTTATATTATTTCAAGGCTACTCCAGGATTTCGGAGTTTCTGGGTGTTCTTTCCTGTTGGTGAATTAATAACAGTCAAGTGGAGTTTTTGTTCTTATATATTTCTTTCTGTTCATCATAGTGAATAGCTAAAGGCCTTGTTTGGCAATGCAAATTTAAGTAATGATGCCTGACTTCGAGTTACATCCAGTGCTCCTCTGAACAGCGTAGGAAACGCTAAAGCTGGGATGAAATTTCTAAAGTGGTTCTATATCACCCTCTGTTGGTTGATGACGGTATTGCCCACATTAAAAAAGTTCCGATTTCAAAGAATAAACGATAAAGTGTCTTTTTTTAGATGTTATCAGAGAACTTCAGACGGGGTTATCTCATCTGTCAGGGACAGTTAAAGCTCTCTGTTCGCTAAGGTCAGGCAATCTTTGCATCTGTTCTCACAGTGATAACATAAACATCCACTAATCTCAGGTATCGTCTGACTGGCCTGCCTGTGGATATCCAGTATAAAAACATCTCCAACCCTGATGTCACAAACCTTCTCCTGGAGGATCTCATCATCTGGACTAACTATGAGATTGAGGTGGCAGCTTATAATGGAGCAGGACTGGGCGTCTATAGCCATAAGGTCACAGAGTGGACGCTCCAGGGAGGTGAGCACTTACTGTACATCAGATGGGGTTGTCATTAACAAGCTTTTATTAGTCTTGCAGTGCTGGGAATGTAAAGGTTTTATGTTAACTGTAATATATTTGTCTATATAATGGGGTGAATGGACATCTCACAGCTTAATTCTGATTGGATGAACCGTGTTCCAAGCCACTGTAAAACACAGATCAATGCATGTTAGTGTCCGTTAGTGTATTTTATATATAATGTACAACGTTGCTTGGCAACCCCAGACAGTTAGGCCAATGAAATGGTGGTACTTGGTGGTAGAATGGTTTTATTATGATTAATTATATTCATAAATCTAACAGTTTATTGGGGGTTGCTGTGTATATCATATTGATAACCCAGCAAGGAGCTGTGCTTTACATTGTGCCTAATTACACAGGGTAAAATCACTGCAGCCTTTTGTTGCTTTAAATTACTGATCTGCTACACTAAAGATGTATAAGAGCTAGCTTTTATTTTTCATCGACTTTAGTTTAGTAAAGTTTAGTAACTTTAAAGTTTAGGACCCACTACCATAAAAAAGTCTCATCTTTTCTGTCTCTGTCCTCCTTTTTCCATTTTACCTGTCAATCAGTTCCCACCATCGCCCCGGGAAACGTGCAAGCAGAGCCCGTCAACTCCACCACGATCCGATTCACCTGGACAGCCCCGAACCCCCAGTTCATCAACGGAATCAACCAGGGCTACAAGGTAAGAGAATGAGAATTCTCCGTTCTGCACTTTTGCATCAAGAGCTGAGCCACTGAAATAAAAATGCATTCAAATCAGCTTTATTTTTAGGTTCATTTTCAGGAGAGATTTCACACCAGGATGTTTGTCCTGCTTTTACCTCTTTGCGGTTTTGCTGAGAGAGCCGGAATTGATCAGCTTGTCGCTTGTGTTCTTTATAACCAGATTGTATTTGGAAAAACTGTTTCAGGACATTCAGAAAATAGACACAGTCAGTCTGATGCATTAGTCTTAATGGCTTATTAGGCTGGTTTATGCTCAGTTGCAGATTTCAGCAGCTGGAATCGGAGGCAATACTTGTGGGCAGGCACTTTTTTCTCAGCTAGCTTCTTCTGGAATGTTCCTCCAGCTTTCATTCCATCTTTAATGCCCTCAGAGGAGCGTTTCAAGCATCTATAAACTTTGAAATGCCAAATAATCCACAACGGTATAGGAAGTGAGGGAACCCGTGACGGTTCAGTTTTTCTCAAGAGGAAAATTCACAAAGAATGAATTGAGTCCTGTGATAGCATTGGTTATGTGAAGCCATTCTCCGCATTGTTTCAGCATCCAATTCACCAAAGGAATTATGCAAATTGGTTAATGGCGCGAACACAGGCTACAAAATGAGTGTTGATCGTGATTTGCACAGGGCAAGTCCCCTGTTTCACACTGGTTCTGAGTGCTTTTTTGTGAAGAATGCCTGTGAAGACTATTGTTATATGGTGTGCTTCGCTGGGACCCAGGGTTGTTGTCAGCGTGGGCAACTGGACCCTGATATGAGAGGGGCCCCTAGACACAAGTTTACACTGCTGAGTATATGGTGGTTGGGGCCCAACCTTATCATTTTGTCCAGGGCCCCGTGAATTCTATTAGGCGTGCTGATGGAACTGTACTGCATTTTAATCCAGTCACCTGAATCTGTTTTTAACATGTCGAATGACTATACCACCCATCTGGATACATGCCCTGTTACAGCCCACATCTCCATCATTCAATTATCACGATTAATTACTGCTGCACTAGAAAAAGTACACAAACATAAACCTGTTTTAAGTAAACCTGTTTACATTTAGCTTTCTGTGAGCAGTAAAAGCAGCACATTAACAACAGTGCTGATGTCCGTGAATCCCAATCATTCTATAATAAGTATCATTTGCGCTGAAAGAATAACAATGAGTTGATTTAAATATTCAAGTCAGTGTGCTGCGCTTTGGGCTGAAATACCATAACCGTTTAGCTAATTTACCCCTCAGGGTTGTATTTATTAATTTTTTATTTAGTTGTTATTTTCTATTTCCTTCAGATAAAATGTGTAATTTCTGTTTCATTAGCGTAACCACGAACCACTTGCTTTCTCTATCTGCCATTGGTCATGTAACAGGATAGCCCCACCCCAAAATCACACAGTTGGTTGGCCAATTTTATTCAGGCAGGTCAGAATTCATAAACAAACCAATATTTTGGCACTGAGGGAGTCAATCTATGAATGGCCTACACACATCACCTTGAAGGTGTTACTAAAGAACACATGCATATGCATTTAAAATAATATGAAAGTACAATTTCTATTCAGTCTATTTCCATATAATTTGTTTTTATAATGCTTACCTGTTGGTTTTAGAGATGGTTGAGTAAAATATGACTTAAATCTCCATTTTTAAGCTGTTGGCGTGGGAACCTGGAAAAGAAGATGAAATGACAATAGTGACAGTTCGGCCGAACTTTCAGGACACTGTGCATGTGGGCCACATCACGGGCTTGAAGAAGTTCTCCGAGTACTTCACTTCCGTGCTCTGCTTCACCACACCAGGAGACGGACCCCGCAGCCCTCCACGACGACTGCGCACACACGAAGACAGTGCGTTCAGTTTACACACACGCTTTACAATATTAGTTTAGATGTTTGTAGCATTCAATTTCAAAAGCCGGTAGGAGACAAGAGAACATCTGACCCTTGTTTATTGGACACAACATGTCTTGGTAAACCACATCTGTAAAGGTTGAAGGGATTATTTCTGTCCTCTGTTTTCAGCCCCTGGTGCTGTAGGTCACTTGAGCTTCACTGAAATCTTGGACACTTCTCTTAAAGTCAGCTGGAGAGAACCAAATGAGAAGAATGGTGTTCTGACCGGTGAGTTTCTCCTCGGGTTCTGGTGACTCCAGGGACCTTCTCGGATGCCTCATAATGTGTTTTTGTCTTCTAGGTTATCGTATATCTTGGGAAGAGTATAACCGCACTAATACTCGGGTCACACACTACCTGCCTAATGTTACTCTGGAGTACAGGGTTACTGGACTGACAGCCCTCACTACGTACACCATAGAGGTGGCCGGAATGACCTCTAAGGGTCAAGGCCAGCTGTCTTCTTCAACCATCTCTTCAGGTGTACCACCAGGTAAAGGCTTAGAATGGTTCACACACACAAAGACACATCCCTCCACCAGACATTTAGATCTCCATTGATTTAAGTGCCTCCATTAAAAGTACATCAGAGGGTTATAAAGTTCAACGTCCAGCTCTCATTATTACACCGACGCAGCACAAATGTCTGTCCAGAGCCACAGAGTAAGTAACAGGAGGCCGCAGTCGTGTGGAGCTCACGATAACGACTCCCACAGCGGTAATCGTTTCTCCTTTACTGCTTCATTAGACTGTCTATGGCTTCCAGACTCAACTGTGTCTACACATTTCAAAGTAAACACAGACGTTTAAAGATGTATGAATCAAGAGCGGTCACGGTGTCTCAACATGTTACCCGACGTTATGCAGACCCTGCTGTTCTCCAGCCATTTCCACAGCGTTTCAGTGGAGACATATTTCATCTTGCGTTAATAAGCTGGAAAACAGCTGTGAATGTGGAATGATTTGCAACACCTTTCTTGTTCATTTCGAAACGCCTTCACACAGATATTTAACTGGAGAAACATTTTTTGACAGATTTTAAAAGGTGTTTGCTAAGGCCGTGATCCAAAACAGGCAGCAACTGCATAACAATGTATGTGAAGATATCAGAACACCCCAACATCCTAGCAACTGCATAGCAACAAGCTAACAACCACCCAGAACAGCCTTGCAACCACAAAGCAATGCTCGGGCAACCACACAGAACAGAGACTCATATTGTCCAACACTGATGTCAAAATCATGTTTTTAAATTAAATCTAATTAGAATTTAACCAAATGCCTAGAGAAAAAATAAACAGGAGGGATGGCTCATTTTTTAAAACAAACCTGTATGACCTAGAGAGGGCGCTACAGCACAGCTTAACTGTACTTGAAGAGTTTAATAGCATTATCTTTCCTGTCCAGGATATGTTACCGCTAACCTAAAAAGTGTATTTTAGACTAGATTGCTTTTCTCTCTCGTGATGCAGAGCTTCCCGGCCCTCCTACAAATCTGGCCATCTCCAACATTGGCCCTCGCTCCGTAACACTGCAGTTCAAGCCAGGCTATGATGGCAAGACTTCAATTTCTCGCTGGCAGGTGGAGGCCCAGGTGGGTCATTCTTTATCCAAGAGAGCATAACTTCCAAAATTGTGGAGTAGTTCTTTCCCTGAAGAGTTGCTTGAGTCTTTTCTCACCTCTGCTCTCAGGTTGGTGTTGTGGGAGAGAATGAAGATTGGGTGATGGTCCATCAGCTGGCCAACGAGCCTGATGCTCGCTCTCTGGAGGTCTCCGGCCTCAACCCCTATACATTCTATAGGTAACACAACATTTGCTCTGTAGTAAAATCTTTACCTTTGCACTCTCTATAGGTAACACTTATGAATTCTTTACATAATAGTTTTAATTTGAAACCATATTAATTCAGACAGCTTTTAAGCATGTATCCATAATCAGATTAATTTTAGTCAATACATTTATTAAAGTCAATAAATTGTTTTTAAATATGTTAATGAAATATGGCCTCAAAAATTGGGAAATTCTTATATGTGTGGATATCTTGAGTGAAGTGTGGGGTTGGGTTGCAGGTTTCGTATGCGTCAGGTGAATATTGTGGGTACCAGTCCACCCAGCCAGCCTTCCAGAAAGATCCAAACCCTACAGGCTCCTCCTGATATGGCCCCGGCCAATGTCACCCTGCGAACAGCTAGCGAGACCAGCCTCTGGTTGAGATGGGTGGTATGTGGAGAATATATTCACCTATGTAGAGTGAATACACACACATTCGATGCATATAACTCTGTTCCTTCTCTCTGTCTGTGTGTCCATCTTTCTGTCTGTCTATCTTTCTACCTTTATGTCTCTCACTCTTTCTCTGTCCATCTGTTGGTACATCTCTCTCTCTCTCTTTCTTTCTCAGCCTCTCCCTGAATGGGAGTACAATGGGAACCCTGATTCTGTGGGTTACCGTGTGCAGTACAGCAGGACAGGAGCTCAGTCCAAAGCTCTGCTGCATGTCATTGCAGACCGTCTGGAAAGAGAGTTTACCATTGAAGACCTGGAGGAGTGGACCGAGTATGAGGTCAGAGTTCAGGCTATCAACGGGATCGGAGCGGGACCCTGGAGTCAGCCCGTACGCGGCAGAACCCGCGAGTCCGGTAAAAAAGGGGAATAAATATAAACTATATATAATGAACTACTAATGTCTAATTTTTATTAATGTGCAGTCACAGGTGTGCATACTGTGTACTAGCTTTTTTACAACAAACTCAAATGTGGTTTATCATAATTAAAATAATATTTTAGAGGCAAAACTATCTGTTTTAGATTACACTTGAAATATTTTGCATCGTTTCCATATGTTAAGTTTATGCATGTCTTAAATCACTGCATATACAGTACATGGGCACATGATTTCCTGTTTGAACTTAAATAGGCACAGATCTGTCGGGGGAGTTAAGTCCTCATTTATCATATATGCTCAATGAGAAGCTAACCTGACTTCCTCTGGACCACCTCTATTTCTTCTCTCCCTCTTTACCTCCTTCCGCTCAACTTGGTTTCCGTGGCTACCAGAGTTGGGCTTAAGATGAATAAACGGGTGTTGAGGAAATTGGTAACACATGGGGTCATACGCATGACTCCCCCGTTTTTCTTTAGCCAATCAAACTCCTGCAGTTCTGTATACAGTGTCTGGGGATTAGTGCCAGAGAGTGATTCTCTGGGCTACATTCCCAATAATGGTCAGAATCTGATGTTTCTAGGCTTGTGTATGTAGTGAACTAGTGAGCACATATTTCAACTCCATTTGGGACTTGGAATGCATAGATAAACCAAGATAGGCTGGTTTTTAACCAGTGCATTCATCTGTATACAGCAGGACTTCACAAAAGAAAAACATGTTATGCGATAATGTGTTTAATAATGCGATATGCAATGTGTGATGCAATAATGCTTTCAATTGGTAAAATCAATTGTATTCAAATATTTTAAAACCGAAAATTATGTAACCAAAACATCAATACAGTTTCTGATAGTAATCTCTCTGCTATCTGCATCGACCTGCTGTACAATTGACCATACATTACATTTTTGAAGTGTTAAAACTATTCAGTAATTGCAAACCATTGTAATATGCACATTGCGATATTTTGCTCATTTTGATATATTGGGCTGCCCTTCTGTACTGCAAAAACTCTTATTATTTTTCTCTTGATCTGGTGTAATGCAGTCCCCTCCTGTGGCCCCACCAACGTCTCTGCATTTGCCACCACCTCCAGCAGCATTCTTGTTCGCTGGTTTGAGGTTCCGGAACCCGATCGGAATGGACTCATCCTGGGCTATAAGGTCTGGGAAAACCTTGAGGAACAAGTTTAATAACAAGAATTTGAAGTTTGTAGTCAATATGAAATCAAATTTGGCTCAGTTTTACTGAATTAAATCATGTTTATGCTCTTATTATACACAATTTATCAGTGCATGATCTTTTGTCAAAATAACGATAACTAGAATGTCATGGTGTGGGAAAAATAACGTGAACCAATAAAATTATAGACTAACATGTAACAGTCCAATCAAACCCTGACAGAGAGAATCAAACCCCGCCCAACAACGTTTCCCATTGAGTATTCTGTTTCACTCAGAAATGTCACATGACAAAATTTGAATGACTTGTCTTTTGTTTGTTAATTTATCTGTCACTCTCCACCTCTCTCTTAGGTGGTGTATAAGGAGAAAGACTCTGACTCTCCTCTTCAGTTCTGGCCAGTGGAAGGAAACGCCACCCATAGTGTTCCGCTGACTGGACTGGGAAAGTACGTTCTGTATGAGATCCAGGTTCTTGCTTTCACTCGTATTGGAGATGGCCGCCCCAGTTCTCCTCCCATCCTGGAACGCACACTCGATGATGGTGAACATACTAACATACAAAGACCACAAGTTAACATCAGACTGATTTGAAGATGATTTATATTGTTTGTAAGATATGGATATAAGATCTTATGGTCAGATTTGAGGAAATTTTTTTTGCAATATTAATGTAAATTGTGTGTTGTCTTTAATAGACAGTTGTCTTTAATAATAATTTTAATCTACATTATGTTTGCATTTGAAAAGCATGTACAGTATAATAGCGTTTAATGTTGTCCCTCAGTTCCTGGGTCACCTGTGGTCATTCTGTTTCCTGAGGTGAGGACCACCTCAGTCCGACTCATCTGGCAGCCACCGTCTCAGCCTAATGGCATCATACTGGGTAAAAGAGATTATTTGCTTAGCCCTCATCACATACGCACAAACCCATCACATAGTATTACTTCTGAGAATTTAGAGCTAATTTTAACGGAAAAGAGCTATTACTTGCCGTTACTCATTTGCTTTAAGTGGCCCATGGTATATTTGTTTTGCTTCAGTTCATTAGCTGTGTGTTCCTCTAATCATGCAAGATGTTTTGCCTTGCTTTGCCATGCAAAACATGTTACGTAATCCATTCCTTTAAACTATTTTCCTATTTTGATCTCTGCTTTATTATTGGTTTCATTTCCAGCCTATCAGATCACGTACCGCCTGAACTCCACCAATAGCAACACAGCCACCTTTGACGTTCTGAACTCCAGTGCGCGGCAGTACACGGTCACCGGACTGAGGCCAGAATCTGTCTACGTGTTTCGAATTAGAGCGCAGACACGCAAGGGCTGGGGAGAGGCGGCTGAGGCTTTGGTGGTTACCACTGAGAAGAGAGGTAACGCATCATCACACATCATTAAGAGAGCAGGACCCGGTCCGAAATAAACATGAGATGAGTGCATGTAGGTTTTTTGTTTACCTGATTCAATAAATATGGTCTGATTTGAACCCTCATCCAACAGGTCGAATGTAGGCTTAAAACTATGCTTTAAGTTGATGGCACATACCAGATCGACAAGAGGCTCTAAAAATTACATTTTCAATCTTAATGGGCTTTACTGGAAGTCTGTCAGAACATCACAAATGAAATTTGCATTGTAAAAAGTATCTGATGGTTTATTGGACATTCTTCTTGCAGTGAACATGTTTTGTTCTCGCCTAGAAGTTCCACATCTCTATTTTATGATTGTTAGGGTTCTCTAATAGTTAAAATTTGCCTGTCAAATACAGTTTTGTAACAATGGTCATTAGATAATTTTGATATTTAGTAGTAAAAATGTCCAGCCCCCATGTCACTGATGGATGTATCTGAAGCATCACTGTTAGTATAAACTCACTGGTGGAAAAGGTCTTAGGGTCATATGATCAGGCACATTTTTCAAGTGTGTTAGCTTGTCCATGTGTCTGAATTGAGATATTCAGAGTCCAGTGAGGCTGAGTAAAAAACAAATCAATCCTCTCTCCAGCCAGATCTGATCTGGTGTGGTCTGAGACGTCTGGCGGAAGTTCTGCTGCGCTGGTTTCCACTCAAGCGTAGACACATTCCACCTCCAGAACATCATAATCAGACCTTGGCGTGTTTATGCACTGATCCATTGAGAGTTCTGAGGTTTTGTGTGGTTGTATAATCTGAGAATCATAAATGCACTGCAATCTCATGCATTTTTCAAAACATCCCTGTGCTGTGCAGGATAATATGTGCAGTGAAGCTGTGATTTTATGCTGTTGTGCTTTGAAACTGGAGTTTACTAAACTATAAGTATGTTTCTATAACGCTCCATAATGCTACACTGTTGGAAAAGTCTTCTGAAAACATACCTGAGCTGGAAGCATCCATACTTTAAGTTAGTTAGCACTGCATTAAAACTCTGGAAACAGTTTCTACACTTTATTCTTGATTGACCTTTCACCCCCAGCTCGACCCCAACCAACCAGCCGTCCCACAGTGCCACAGGAGAATGTACAGGCTCGCAGTGTACTGCTGTCATGGGAACCAGGCAGCGATGGTCTATCACCAGTGCGGTACTACACAGTTCAGGTCAGAGAACTGCCCCAAAAGAACTGGACGGTCCATTCTGCATCTGTTAGCCATGAGTCCAGCTCCTACATCGTGGACAGGTACAACAAAGACATAAGCTGGAAAGTCTTGTGTGACTGAATTATAAACGCTTATTCTTAATAGTGCAGTAACTGTTGATTGGCTGAATCGTGTCTTCTGTTTTGACTTTACATTGAGTTGTTGTGACTCTGAAGAGTGTGTGAAAGGATATCCATTTCTTATCAGATGAGATCTGAACACTCACTCTGTTTCAGACTGAAGCCCTTCACCTCATATCAGTTTAGAGTTAAAGCTACTAATGACATTGGAGACAGTGACTACAGTGATGAGAGTGAAGCCATCACTACGCTACAGGATGGTAAGACGACTCTCTTTCTCTCTCTCTTTGTCTTTGGATGGATGATATATAAGGATTTTACAAGGTCTTAGAAGTGTACTTTCTGTATTCATATTGGTTTCACATGGTTTTGAAAAACATGATGGTCATGCCATTGAGTCATAAATACCATATGCATATAAAAAATAGTCACATGATTGAGATGCTTTATTTGGAACTGTGGCTTTATACAGTTTATATTGTCTCTGCATCATTTATGCTGAGGCCCTGTCACACACAAACACACACGCACACACACATAAAACACTGTATAGCCAATTCATTCTGTATGTGATCTCATGAATTGGCCATTATGCAGCACACAGATTCTATTCTGCCCTTATTATGAGAGAGCTGTTTTGTATCCCTGATAGCAGTCAAACATTTACAGCGAACCCAGGTGATGCTATTGTGTTTTAGAAATGATGTCATTGCTGGAGGGAATGGAATAAATGAGGTAATACAGTATCTCTGGTTGCTATGAGACTCAATTGTACCAAAGCGACTTCAGTGAAGTGAGACAGGCCTGTGCATAATGCCTGCTAACAATCTACCCCAACAAATCAGGCTGTAGGACAGCCCTGGCCGGTTTAGCGATGCTGTCTTTTGGGTGTTTATGTAGCACAAGACATTGTAGTTGAAATATGGCAGTATATTCACAAAGATGCCAGGAACCCAACTATATATCTTTCCCTCTCCATTTATTTGTTGTTTTTTGTCTCTCCAGCTCCAGATGAAGCACCAACCATCCTCACCGTCACGCCACACACAACAACCTCTGTTCTGATTTGCTGGCAGGTAAGGGGGCGGGGCTTTTCTCTTTGTTTCTCTCTCATAGAGCGCACCAGCTGAACCTATCCATCAACAACTTGTAATAACAGTGAAAGAGGGCAAAGCATGGATGTTAAACACATGCTCTCAAAGTCACCCCCAAATTACAGTTTGACAGGCCTCAGTCTCTGGTTCAGGGTTTTATCTAAGGAGGTGGAAAAAGGGCGAGTGAACGGGCTCCTTCCCTGAACCCTTTCATTCATGCTTTATTAGGGGAAATTTCTTTGGCTTGCCTGAATGGTCGTTAAACTTAAGCTTAGAATTTGTGAAAGTCTGGGCTGTTGGATTCATCTGGTTTTGTCAAAGCATGCATCCAAGGTGAAGACGTCTTGCCTTTGGCTCTTAGCAACATACATCTGGGGATTTTATGTCCTGAGTTGACAAAATCATGGGTTCTGTGTTTACACAACTTGTGGTTGCTAAGACATCACAAAGTGCGATTCAACCCCAGTCACAACATCACACAGCAAATACTTAAAGGTCAGACTATTTCAATCAAAAAATACTTGTATTCAAGTTAAAAAACAGACTATAAGACATTCATTGGTCATTACCACTAAAGATTGTAAACACTGTTACTCCATTAAAACATTCTCTGTTTGAGAATCCCAACACAGTAACATTATACAGAAATGATACACTTCACCTTTAATGGCAATGGTAATGATGTCGTGTTGTCCTGTTGTCATCAGCCTCCTCCTGAGGAGAAGATCAATGGAATCCTGCTTGGCTTTCGTATCCGGTATCGAGAGCTGCTGTATGACAGGCTGCGGAGTTTCAGTGTCCACACCATCAGTGGTGCCTCACCTGGCTGGGCAGAACTCACCTGTAAGCAGAACAACTTACATTAGTCGCAAACTAGTGACAGCCCTTTAACTGGATAAAGAAAACAAAACATGTAACATAATTAGGTTTTATAAAGCCTTTGGTTTTAGTGTTATTTACATATAATTTCAAGAATAAAATAAAACTAATGATGATTTAAAATCAGGAAGATTTAATCATACTATGCATACAAATAATCAGGGGCGCCGCTAAGGGGGGGAAAGTTAGGACAATTCTAAGGACCCACACCCTTTAGGGGCCCCCAGAGATCTGCTTTATTAGTAATAACACTACTAGGGGGGCCCAACCTCATATTTTGTCATAGGGCCC
>JAZGTJ010009472.1:0-19347 GCA_036877575.1 Botia almorhae
ACACAAATCTCTGCCACTCGTGCACACTTAAACACAAATACACAAATCTCTGCCACTCGTGCACACTTAAACACAAATACACAAATCTCTGTCACTCGTGCACACTTATACACAAATACACAAATCTCTGCCACTCGTGCACACTTATACACAAATCTCTGCCACTCGTGCACACTTATACACAAATCTCTGCCACTCGTGCACACTTATACACAAATACACAAATCTCTGCCACTCGTGCACTTATACACAAATACACAAATTTCTGCCACTCATGCACACTTATACACAAATACACAAATCTGTAGCACTCGTGCACACTCAAACACAAATACACAAATCTCTGTTTGGGAATACAGGCATTTCTCTTCTAAAGGCAAAGAAAGCTGTAAGTGCTTCAAATACCCATTGTTAAGACATTAGGGCTTGATAATTTTAGAGCTGTCACAGCTTTAATTATGTTGCACACGGTACAGAATTGTGAATCACCCCACAGATCTTCTCAATAAAGCTCTCCCATTTGACTTTTAGAGAGTCATGTTACTTTGCCTAAAGGGGAACAGCACAGTAGGACGACATTTTTAAAGAGGTACGAAGGTTAAAGGGAGATTCTGTTGAAATGGTGTTGTGCTTATGTCAGAGCTGTTAATTGAAAACATAAGGACACGCAAACTCTTCAGGCAGAGTGTGAGATATGAGTCCAGTGGCCCACTGAGCCTTGAGTTTAAGCCACATCAAAGAATGACCTTCACACACACACACACACACACACACACACACACACAGATGACCGAGGTCCAGTTTAGGTCTGTGTGGGATCTGTCTTGAAGAGTCTTTAGATGTTCTCACACAAACACACATGCACGTGTACGTGTGTGTGTGTGTGGATAAACAGTTATGATTGATTTTAGCACTGTCAAGAGTCAGTGCAGATCAGCCCCCATGAGACACTGCTTAGCAAAGTGGCAGTCAGTTCCTCACCTTTAAAGATACACAAGTTTGTGTGTGTGTGTGTGAGGGGAGGGTGTATGTGTGTGTTTTTCATCTATGAACACTCGCAGTCACAGTTCATTTTAAGACCAATTAGTATTAATCAGTTAAAATGGCCGGAGGTTGTGTTGTGTTGCATGTGTTTTGGAGCCAAAAGTAAACACACATGAACACACACACTGTTTTAACTGACCCCAGACTCCAAACAACCACTGTAAGTAAACCAAGTAAAACCACAATACAGACTTTAATATATAATTAATGTAAGAAAATGTTTTCTCCTTTAAAGCTGCAATCTGTAACTTTCGCCTCTCTATCGCCATCTCTGTTGGAAATATAAAATTGCAGTTTATGTTTTTATTTTTCGCCTCTCTTTCGCCATCTCTGTTGGAAATATAAAATTGCAGTTTATGTTTTTATTTTTCGCCTCTCTTTCGCCATCTCTGTTGGAAATTTTACTTGTACTTTTTTGAATTTTACTTGTACTTTTATTTGTGTATGTTGAAGTTAAACTGTCACTTCCCGTGAAATCTGACCAAATTTTTAATCATTGTTATAAACTTACTGATGTGAATCAGGGTGAGGCAGAGAGACAGTTTTGAAAACTGATCTGTATGTACTTGCTCAATAGCTGTTTTTTTTTACGGATTGCAGCTTTAAGGATTAAAATGATACTTTTAAAGAAAAAGCATTTTTAAGAAGAATCTTAAACTTTAAAAACAAAACATAGCACTGCACTGGTCGACGGCAGGGCGTTGCTACGCTGTTGCTTTAGTGTGTGTTTAACACCATTATGTGGTTTTAAAGTTTTCTAAACGGTTGCTTACCGGCCCAATTCAAAAGACCCAACCCCAAGTCTCAATGATATTCTATGACTCAAACTTTTACGTCCTTTGAGGGAAAATATGAGCTTCAGGAGCAAAAGAGGTGACCTTACCACAAATATTTGTGTCAATGCTTCTTCCTGAACTGTGTGTGTGTGTGGCCAAGTTAGAAGTGAGAGACAGCCAAAGCAGAAGGACTATAGCTGACTTCCTCTCACCCTGTCTGGGCCAAAGTTATCAGGAAACCCTGATTATTCAACTGAAATACGACGCTCATGCTAACGCTTCTGTTTCAAAGTTTTCCACATTGACTTACAACAAACGCACCATTAAAATTCTGTAAAATGCCCTAAACGATCACAATATGTGGTATTTAATAAGTAACAGAAAATGTAATTATGATATAACTATTGTTTTACCACAAAAATATAGTTATAGTTATGAAACTCATTCACCCAGGTCACAACCTCTTGGAACTAATTAACTAAACTAACCCAAAGATTATGGCTGGTCTAAAAAAAACAGCACCACACAGTAGGTTATGCGGTCACTATGGTTACAGAAAGGGGTAATGAGTGTGTGTGGTTTCCGTGGTTACAGCGCCGTGCATTGTGGGTAAAGTGCTTTCATTTGTGTGACACCCAAAGATAGGACTAATGGACTGGCAGTTAACAGGAGAGAAGTGTGTGTGTGTGTGTGTGTGTGTGTACACTGACTCCTAATAGTATTTATCCTGTGCATTTAAGAGAGTCAGTAACGTATTGATTTCTCATTACTGTGGCTAACAGAATCATGTGTGAGAAGTGTGTGAGTGTGTGTGTGTGTGTGTGTGTGTGTCAGATCAATAGTACCAGAGTGATTCCTAAGACTGATTAGTAGATCTACTGTGTGGATCAATATGTCTTGACACATGAGATTATATATACATACATACATACATATATGTATAACATGTATAACACACACAAATATAAACACATATATAAACTATGAGACGATGTGGATAAGCAGAAAAAACGAGGTGATGAGACATGACACTTAAACAAAACCTAGTATGTTGCAGTGTTGTCTACATAGGCGTCTGAGGTAGCATCCTACATAGGGTGAGATTCACCCAATGTTCTCTACATCGTGCCACGCAAACACCCCTTGCAGTTGATTTTAGGGTTCATCTGTTGCTAAGCTAATGACACGATAGTCAAATGTTCACACTAATAGTGATTTGAGCGAGCTGAGAGAAGGTTTTAATGAGAGCGGTGATCTAGTTGTCTGATCTCGTTGGATATAGAAACAGTTGAGGGAGACATCTCTGTGGGCTTTGGGGAGAGCTAATGTCTTTAGGAGAGACTGAGTTGGTGTGTGGGAAGCAGACCTGTTGGTTGCTCTAATTGGCTCTCTGTATTTCCTGTAACCCCGGCACACAGCCTGTTAACACCACACACACAGACACACACACACACACCTCACTTCTGCTCAGAACTGTGTGAAACATTACACTGCAACTTTTCACGTGTGTGTGTGTGTGTAGGCTGAGACACACAGATAACATAACACATTTAGGTCATGTGCTTTGAAAAATACAGAAAACACAGTGTTAGGACAGACACACACACGTTGGCAAATGTAGTTTGTGAGGACTTTCCACAGACGTAATGATTTTTATGCTGTACACACTGTAAATCCACTAACCATACCTCCACATCAAAAATTCACCATTTAATAAGTTTCATAGTTTTACAGTTATAGCTTAGGAAGTGTCCCCATAGATCATGTTTACATTGTTATACATGTCATTATAAACATTTGTGTCCTCGTAAACCACATATTCAAACCCACACGTGCACACACACACACACACACACACACTGGCTGAACGGTCTCCCACCAAGTGCATGTGAGAAATTTATATTCTGTGTTGATTATCAGTAACAATGTTCGAATCTAAAATCCTAATGACTCATTCATCTGAATGACACTTCTCTGCAACAGCCATTAACAACACAGACAGTGAGATAATATTTCTCTGCTCATGTCTGGAAGGCACACGCAGACAGAGCAAAGCACGACAAACTGTGAGCATCTACAACAGAACCAATTAAACCTGCACGTGTAGCCGTGTGAGCGGGGAGACAGATTTAATGTCACACTGGAGTCACTTCCTCTGAAATATGAAATGGTCTCGCACCAGTTAAAACATGGGCTTTGCGGCACCTTCTTGAGGTGAAAAACAGCCTCTAGTAACAGGTGACTAAACTTTACTGTGGATATACAAACTTTACTAAACAGAAAAGAATATAAATATATGATGTGCGCAAAATTTTAGGTCTTTTTTATAACGTGGCAATCTGTAACTTTTTCACCTCCGTCTCTGTTTAAAAGATAAAACTGCACGTTATTTTACACACTTCATTAAATACGTTGTGGTGAAATGAAGTCACACTGACATGTCGTTGGAAATCGAACCGACAGCTTAAATTATAAATCATTATTTTAAATGTACCTTGCAGCTTTAAGTCTTTTTTATATTTACTTATTTTGAAGCCACCTGGTTATTATCATTTAACATTTCTAACATAAAAACCCTGTTTAAAAAACACATTTGGTAGCTAATGTTTACTTTGTTCATTTTGGGTGAACTATCCCTTTAACTGATTAGATCACTAACACTTGTTCTCTCACTGATGGTCACATGTCTTATTTAGACCCAACACCTTTACTAAGAATATCAGCCTACTTACAAAGAAACTGTATCCTGAAACAGAGACAGTGACGAGGGGAGGAGTTCTCAACAGAAGAACAATGTTCTGTCAGAAAAGTAGGTCATGTTGTTGAAGGGTCAGAGAGAGGGCATCCACTCGATTCAACTGAACGATCCGAAACTCTCTCTCACACACACACACACACACACACAATCACACACACACAGACACACACAGACACACACACACACAGACAGACACACACACACACAGACACACACACACACACACACAGTTAATGAGACACAAGCCGCTGTAGAAACACAGGTGCTGATGGGTAGGCATCAACCAACAGATTCTAGCTATGTACTGTACAAGAAAACAAACAGTTCAGTCCTCGCTGGCGCCATGATGCAGTGGAAAGCACTTCTAATACATTGAGCTGTGGTGTTGACGTGGGTGGCTGGGTGATCAGGTTTGAATCCAGCCTGCAACATGCCGCTTTCCCATCTCATCCTATCTTACTCTCAACCAAAATTTATTTCAATGATTCTAAACCTGTATGACGTTTTCTCTTCTGTTGCATAATTTCTTATGAACATGAAACGTACATTAATAAAAAAAACAATGAGTATTTCAAAGGCTAAAGGCTTTTAGAAAACACCAAACACCAGCACAGAACTAAAGAAATAGAGTAATGTGGTATTAAAAAGATATTTTGTCGAGGTGGTGACTGATGAAAAATGTTCTTGTTTTTGGGTGTCTGTTCCTTTAAATAGAAAAAAGGTAAAAAAAAACACTGCAAACAAATCTTGTAGTTACACAGACATTATTTAGCAAACGCTTCCTAATAAAAGATTGCTGTACACTAATTACAGAGAAAGTCCCACAAGCAATTAGAGGAACTGCGGTGATGGAGCAGAACTGGGTTCTCAATAACTTCTGCTTTTTTGGGTCACCCTGACTTGGTTCTGAACTTTCAACCTTTGTTTGATGTCACACCTCCAGAGCAGGCGCGGGGCCTGAGCGTACAGCAGAAAGATATTAAACCATACATCAAATCACACAAAACACAATCACACGTCTCAGAGGAACATTCGGCTAATGCCTGAGCTTCATTATTTTACAGAGTTAGCGGTCTGCGTGTGCGGCCTCATAATTAATAATTAAAAGTTAAGACATACTCGCGCACTTAAATAATACAGACAACGCTGGATTGGTGTAGATTCAGTATAGGGGACCTTTCTGAGTTTACAGAGTACGTGAGATTCTTACTCATGCCATGTTCCCATGAACGCGCAAGTTAATCTACACAATATTAGCAACAAAAATAAATATTTCATATACACACACACACAAGCACAGACAGAACAAACACAGAGTCTTGAATAAATAAGTTGAACTGATGAAAAACACTCCAATTAAGATTAAAGAAACAGTTCCCAAAAAAATACAAACTGTATCACTTGTTCTCATATATACAATATACATACAAACACACATATAGATAGACAGATTTGATTCTATAAACATTTTGATTCTATAAACATAGAAACTATATATATCAAAATATCAATATATGACAATAAATCAAACTGTTTACGAAACTGGTCAGAAAATGATTGTTGATGTAGAACGACGCCAGCGTGACATTTTTGCCGAGCGTTTGGCATTTGTTCTTTAGCAGAAAGAACGATTACCAGTGAATAACTTTAATTTCCTCATATGACATCAAAAGATGAGTAATACAGCCCATGAGTCACGTGGACTCTTTTAATGACCCTTTTATGGTGTTTTATGGTGTCATTTTGCCTGACACCCCCCCCCCCCACACGCCCTTTCACTTTCATTATATAGAAAAGAGCAACATTTCCCTTTTGTGCTCCAAAATAGAAAGCTAGTCACACGGGTGAAACGGGCGAGCAAATGATGAAAGAATTTTCATTTCTGGGTGAACTAACCCTTTAATGAACATTCATTGACCAGTGAGAGCGAGTGAGAGAGAGAGAGAGAGAGAGAGAGAGAGAGAGAGAGAGAGAGAGAGAATAACAAGGGGAAACTCGTTGTAATTGTCAGGGGACTAAATCAACATGAAAAGGGTAATGGAGTTGTGTATGGTGCGAGTCTTCTGACACACTCATCATTACAGGATCTAACTCATGATGCTAAACCGTTAGCGCGGTGGGGCTTTACCAGCTTCAGCTGACCGCAGTTTGTTTTTAAACACCAGACCACAATCTAACACAAACTTTCAGTGGCTGTAACCAAAGACCTCCGGCTACTGCAGTCACACTGACCCTCAGCGCCTCTTTTCAAAACAAACCACGTGCCAAGCAAGACTCCGGCCTGGGAAGAACTTCCCCTATAAATGCATCGTGGAAAATCATATTTCCCTTGATCTCTTTATTCTAAAACAAGATCTCGATGTACTACACAGACATACTACACGGAACGTTCCTCCCCCATTTAGAGCAGCTATTTCTGGAGACTATGAAAAACAACTTGTTCCGAGATTTCAAGGTTGTAATGTCGATTCAGGATGTTCTATGAGAGTTTACATTACTAAATGTTTACTCATCTGTGTTTGGTGCTTGTCTGAACTACTTGTTGGTCCGAACTCAAATTTCAAGCAAACGATGAACAGACATAAAACTTTTGGAGAATTATTCATTTAAATGCTACAGAAATGTGCAGTTTGTTCCCATTAACTGGAGTCAGCAGCAGATCATACACCCAGCAGTTCATTGAGGTTTCCTTCCCTGAAGTGGCACATCTGAATTCAGCCACTACTCATTTCACTCCTTTTAACTCATTTCTTGTCATTAGCATTGGTGTCACACTCCTCTGTAAGTGAAGAGTTTGTTTCGGACACTTTGGTTTTACTTAATCCGAGCTTTTTTCCATACAGTGTGCCAGGGAATGCTGGTAATGAGCTTAAACTTCTGTGTGTGTGTGTTTGTGTGTGCATGTTTCTCAGTCGGAATGCTGTGGGATTAGTCAGATGTTTACCCTCAGTGTGTGTTTGCCGGCTTTAATTGGCCTCTGCATTGTTCGTTCTTTTAAATTCCCCACAGAGCACGTAGTCAACTCAGCAAGAGTGCGCGCGCACACACAAACACGCATACGTCTGTGTAAGAATGTTGATTAAACTGGGCCCCATCACTGTGCTAAGAGATCAGACCCCCGGGCTGCGGCCCCATGGCCATCAGCTGTGATGTCAACAGGAAGTGCTCTGATATCGCTGTTCATTATCACATGGAGGGTGGGGAGGAACTCACAGAGAGTGAGCTGCGCCGGCTGAGATTGCGCCTAAGCGATGCCAAGACTATTCACTAAAGGAATTATGCAAATCAGGTGTGATGCAACAGCCAAAGAATGCGCGCTGAATGCAATTTGTGCGGCAAATTGCACAGGCCTAATTTCAATGTGTGTCCATGCAGAAAGAAAAAGTACAGTGACTAAATTTAAATAACTCACAGCTCAGTGCTACACCAGCGCAGATGGACTGATTAAACCGGGTTGTGGCTGGTAAGTGATTACGATTTTTGCTGTGGAAAAAACAACGTGCTGGTCCCAAGAAATAAACACCCCTGTGTGCACATTCTCAAACTCACGTTCTCTCAGATCCAATGAAGTCATTTTAATACAACTGGAGAGAACGTGAACTGCTATAAAATCAAAGAGGGAGGGGCCAACAGAGGAAACCAATAAGAGAGATTGAGTTTAATTTATTTAAATGGCCCGTCTTAAGCAAACATACCCCACACATACCCCACACATACCCCACACATACCCCACACATACCCCACACATACCCCACACATACCCCACACATACCCCACACATACCCCACACATCCCACAGCGACATAAATTTCTCGTTTTGATCCTTTCATTTACAATACAATCCTCTCAGCAGCGATGACAAAAACACACAGATTACCAGCTCAAAGATCACACACACATATTCTTTCAAAGCCACTTTAAGCTTGTGGGATGTACAGAGAGCACAGATACTCTCCTTCACTAAAGCAGAGCGTCTGCTCGGCCGGGGACCAGTGAACCTCTCGCTTCCACAGCTTTAATGCCATCAGCCGCGTTCAACGCAACCCTCATAAAGAGATTAAACGTGAATAAAACCACAAAAACACAAATCAGTTTACACGATTTATATTATTTTTACATAAAAATCGTATAAAATTGCCACATGCATGCTGCATCACCATGTTGGTTTAGTAAAAGTGCAGATGAACTCTATGTTTCTTTATGTTCTTTAAATGTTGCCACCTCTGTTCCTTGTTCGAGACCAGTGTGTTTTAAAAGCTGATGTTGGAACAGTCTTTACTGTGGTGGAAAAACACAGACAGTTTGTCCACCCGCTGTGACAAAAGTGATGGGTGAGAAAAAAGAGAGAGAGAGAGAATCCTTCACCTTTCTCCCAAGACTTCTTACCCCTCATCTTAATACCATCATTACACCTCAGCTGGACTTTAAACAGGTGTGTGTGTGTGTGTGTGTGTGTGTGTGTGTATAAGCCCTTTATCTGGCCTCAAAAGGTAGTTCTGCTGACTGGACTGATATTTTTCTCATTTACTTAAACGCTCGAGGGACTTAAAGCACACGGCAGCTAAGCTGACAGCCAGAATGCCAGAACGTTCTGATTCCAGGTCAAATGTTCCGCGCTTGTGTCCTGCTGGAACACTGATGTGCTAACAATGGCACAATATGATTGTGTTATTGTTGGATTTACACTATAACCGGTTTCACAACTGAAGCAGGCAACAAACCCATGTCTTCAGATTGCGAAGGCTCTGGATCGAACTAAGAGTTTGCACAACACATTTTACACAGAGGTGAAGAGAAAAACAGTATGATGTTGCTGTTGTTATACGTCTGAAAGTGTCTGAAATACACAGTAAAGCCTCTTGAAACCCATGTGAAGACAAAAGGTTCATAACTGTGACAAAATGTGTGCGTAACGCATGTGGAAATGACTCATTCTGAGAAACTAAAACTGCTATTTTGCTGCTCTTGAATGTTTTATTAGTCTGAATTGAAGTGTGTTCACACTGGTCCACATTTGCTCCTCAGAAAAAAGTAATGGGCAGATAATGTTAGCTTGCTGTCACTTCCATGACACTGCTGTGTGACTTCCTGTTGATGTCATGACATCACCATAATCAGTCATCCAATCAGGCTAACCCAAGTCCTGTAGGACTGTCATATGCCACATGTTGACATCTGTTTTAGCTGCTTGGTTTGAAACAAGGGTTTAATGAATGTGATCGGACACCTAAGGAAGCAATCGTAAATGAAAGCTGATTGGCCGAAATAAAGAAAACAGGAAACTTGTGTATATGTTACCACATATAGGCTATACTGAATGAATGCTCGTTTAACACCTTACACACGTTCATACACAAAATTACCCATAAACACACAGCCCCTCCACCCACACATTGTGCCCCCTTTAGGATCCACTTCCCTGTCCAGATCCGTGATTATTCCCACAGTTCTATTCTCTGTATCTCACTGTGGAATGACACCCACTTCCTGTTCCCTGAGGGTTCGTACAGGAAGTGGCCTTCCTGTCTCTCTCTGCCTGTGTTTGTTTTAGTCTCAAGAAAACATGTGAGCTTCACACAACCCCAACAAAACATTCTCACAAGCTGCGTTTTTTTTTGGGTGAAATTTGTTGGGAATGCTTTCAACACTTCACACAGATACAGGAAGTCTCGTAGAGTGGGCCGCCAGTCTGAACCAAGTCTAAACTTAGCCTCATGTTTAGAATAACATCATTTAAGCTTAACATGTACTAAAAACATCGCGTGTACAGCCTCGCATGTACTGCTTTTGAACGAACACAAATTTAATCTGATGAAACACTGAATGTAACTGTTGTTCAAACAACTGCAGGAATGGCTGGAAATCTAATCTTATTTTAAAAACAACTTTCCCGTGAACACTGAGGAATTTAAATTGGGTCGTTTTGGAGGGGGGTGTTTTGTTGCCGTTCGAGTGCAACAAAAATATTTCGATACAAAAAACATTACCTGGTAATAACTCTGCAACAACACATCAGAAAAGAGCGCCGAAAAGGCCGTGACAGAAAACGCGTGTGAACAGTTGTATAATAAAGTGCGTTACAGAACGTGGAAGGGCTTGAATGAAGAGTAAAAATGAAAGAGAGAGAGCGTGTGATGAGCCAAGACTTCAATTAAAGCCTCTTTCAACGCTGTGATAACCTTTACCTCAGCTAAAAGTGAAACTAATGTATAAAAGACTGATAAATGATTCAATTCATAAGATCAGCCTTTTAAATTCAAAAGAGCTCTGAAGGTCTGCTGGCTATCCGGAGAGGATCTGGGTTCACCTGAGGGTATGAGAAATATGCCTCCTGTCTTAATGAATTATTCACTCAAATGCAAAATAATCGTTAATAATTTCAGATCTGCTCTTGTTCAAGATTTCCTGCTTGGTTTCTCAGAGTTGAACCCGCATGCATGTTCTGCATTACCGTCTCAAGCTGATGAAGCTAACAAACACGCACGCAACATGCAACATACACAACACACAGATCTTATTCACTAAGCACTATATGTCTGGGCTACAGTAAATACCTGTCTGGGGTAGAGGGGTGCCCATTTCGGGCATTCTGTTTGTGTATGTAGGGCGAGTCTGGAGGCGTGTGGATCCGCTGGTACCCGCCGTGCTCCAGTGAGCCGATGCCAGCGTACGAGGGATCCTCAGCAGGAAGTGATGTCAGGGTGGAGCGGCTGAAGTCCTGGATCTCGGCGTAATCCCTCTCTCTGGCCTGCCGCAGACGAATCTCTCGTGTTTTTGCCTGAATCCTACACAAACCCGACAGGTAAGAAACACAGATGATTTAAAAACAAGGTTTACACCAGTTTATTTCATCAGTGTGGTGCTAACCTAAAACTCTGGCCCATCATATTAATGTAATATGTAAACATGATGTCACTTTATGAGTTATTTAACCTGCAACAAGAAAGTGTCTTTATAACAAGACTTATAACAGACTTTCTCAAACACTGTACAGCCTCTATCAAACACTATAATGATAAGTGTGTGTGTACCAGAGACAGAGAGAGAGAGAGAGATGGGGAGAGAGAGAGAGAAGCTTTCTCAGCAGGATCTCACAGGACAGAAGGGAAGATGGAGGGGGTTCACATGACATTTTTAATAAAACAACATGAACACACACCTGCAGGCAAACACACACACAGCCAAAAGCAGGATGAACACCATTTACACCAAAACATCATAACATTTAAACAATACACACACAGACACACACACACACAATGACATAACACAAACATCAAGGCTCAAACAATCACAGAGGAAGAGGGTTTGAGGAAGTGGGCACATTTCTGTACGAGGGCAGGTAGGGTGTCAGGAAATGCCTCTGATTGGAGACTGATGATGAGGGAGATTAGACTGTGTGTGTGTACCTCTCCTGTTCCTGTCTCATTTGGCGTGTCTCTTCCTCAGACGCGCGGGTCTCCTCAGGCTTCCATTTTCCACCATCCAAACGCTCGTCCTTACGGTACTTCCCGAACCTTAAACACACACACACACACACACACGCATGTCAGACCGGTCACACCTGGTATTAAGACCCGACATGATCTGCATTACTGATCTTTCCAAATGACACTACATATGCGATGCAGTCACACATGAACGCTTTTTGAGATTGGCCCCGTTCAGGACCTCATCCTGCGGCTGTTCTACAAGCTGACGGCGTGTGAACTCGCATCGTGATTCAGTTCGGAACTCTGATCTCAGTGTAAACAACAATTAAAAAGCTTTTAAACCTGCAGGCATTAATAGAATCTGATATTAAAGCTCTTAATTCATCTATTCTAATTCATTTAACAAACTAATCACACAGTGAGAGGAACCGTCTGCTCCTCTCTGCAAATCCTTATTTTATCAAGCGTATCAGTTCATTAATATTCAGCAGCTTGTGTGTGTGTGTGTGTGTGTGTGTACGGAAAGGTGCGTGCGCAAGTCCAAAGGTGTTTTTGTGCATTTGTATGCATGTGGGGAATTTTTGATTTTTGGGGAGCCTGATATTCAGACGAGCTCATTAATATGTAGAGAGCTCATTAATATGTAGCGGGCAGCTTTGGTTCAGCGAGGCAGCTGACAGCCATTAAAAACACCTCACCGCTTCGGGAGGCATCCAAAATATTCTACATATTCAGAATGATTTTTCTATTGCTGACAGATTCGAAAATGTTACAGTGAGCTGCCTCGCCATCGTTCCAATCCATACTTCCCATCATCCTCTCTCCAACACAAACTTTTCGTCTACGCTGATACTGCATGTTTTGAGTTATGATGTATTTGTTCCAAAACTCACACACACAAACTCTTTTTCAACTCGGTTATTTTAAAGGCAAGAAATCATGTAATGGTGCCTCGGTAGCACTTTGCCTGATTACCCAGTCAACATGATAATGACGTCCATCATTTCCACAGAAGATAAACTAATTACAGTGTTAATGCTACACTGACCTGATCACGTCCAAATCGACAAAAATCATTTAAAATAGATTCTAAACATGAAATATTTGTGACTGAGCTGTGACTGTTTTTGTTTCTGAGAAACCCTTCTAAAATACGTTGGTCCGCAAACAACAGTGGCAATCGTTGACTTCAATTGTGTGGACACAAAACCACCAAGACATTTCCCAAAATATCTTCTTTTGTGTTCCACAGAAGAAAAGGTCACACAGATTTGGAATGAAGGTGAGTAAATAACAGAAATGATTTTTGGGTGAAAACACAAACTTGAATGTCACTAAAATAGTTATTAAATCTTTCAGAAGGCAACTACATACCACTGCTGTCTACAAAGGCGGCGACAGTATCTTCATAAGCGCGTATAACTATCTTGCATTCCAACTGAATGTGTATCTCGAGCAGCAACTCCATGAACACTCATTAGTAGTCACGCAGACAGAGATTTAACTAACACTCACACTTGATTTCCAATACAGTTTGATGCTAACGTATAGCTAGCTTACCAGTCTATAGCAATTTCACACACAGAAATCACATTTCACACACCAAAATATTAAACAACACTTCATTTTTAATCAGGTGGGAGTGTTACTTTTTTAATCTTTTTTAGTACTGAATAAACAAAACGTATAATTAGAAACCATTGTGAATGAAAAGTTGAAATGTATTCTTTGATTGCCAGTGACACCTGTGACTAGCAAAAAAACACGACGCTAGCTTGAATTTTGGCAAAACGATCATAAAGCAGCATAATTTCACTGCCTACTGTTTATAATAGCGTAGGCAGGCGGCTAATTAGGATTTGGAACAAAGCTTATCTGATTACAGATTCTCTGTGTGGATTTTGTGAAGTGAATAAGGGCCATAGAAATGTGTTCTGGGCTATTATCATCATTATTTGCAGACTCTTTTATCTGACGCCCAGTGCTGTTCAGATGTGTTTTTAATCACCTGAACATCTCTCCGAGGCCCTTCAGCATTCCCTTCTTTGTTTTACTCTTCTCTTTCTCTGGCTTCTTTTTGTCTCTTCCCCCTTTCTCTTTCTTCTTGTCATCTTGCGGCTGGTTGCCATTGATCAGCTGTTGCTCGGTTACAGGGAGAGGAGTGAGGTCAGCTACCGTGGAAACGGAGTCACGCCCCGACCGAGAGCTTCCTTCTGTGTCTTCCTCCACTACAGGAAAAAACATCACCAAAGGGAACATTGTAATGATCAGTTACGATCAAATAAATGATTGCAAAGCTATCACATTTGTTCATCAAATATTTGTTACAACAGTATTTGCTGATTTTTGTTTTTTTTTAAAGCTGAACTCCATGTTTGCCTTTCTGCCACCATCTCTGTTTCAAACATAAACCGACCTGACAGCTCGAATTATAAATTATTATTTAAAACTCAGTTTTAAACACCGATATGTTATGTCTTGAACAGATGTTTGTTCATTTTTAACAAAAAAGCTGCAAATGACACGCTTTGTGACCCATGTGCACATCAGAAACAGCCATACATGTGTCCATAACTTCCTCTTCATCCTCATTGGCTGCTGGCCTGTCGTACGATTTGTCGATGGCAGCCCGGAAGCTCTCATTGCAGCCCCGCCCCCTTATGATGCGTGGGCGTGGCCGGTGAAAGGGGAGGTCACCGTTGAGTGTCACCTCAGCAACAGCCGTCTGTAAACTTTCCAGAGAGCTGGACTTCTTCAGGCCAAGAGCTGGACCGACATCATGTGAGGAAGAGCCTGAGGAAGAGTTCACTGGTTATCAAGCCGTTATATTTATGCTGTCTGCCCAGCACAGATCTCAGCGTAACCTGATAAAAGCAGCCGCATTCATCTATCGCATGTATTCAGGCATGGCAGCGGGAGAAGATTCATATCTGTATAAAGTGACGAAGATAAACGAGTGGGAATAAAGCAGAGGGAAGCTCGCACGCATTTATCTTAATCATACAGCACTGTCTTACTGAAGCGTGCAGCTATTTTTAACTCCAAACAGTCGTGTGTTTATGATGCTGTAATATTAAACAATCTTTATTTACAAAAAAGGCTTTAGTATATGACTGAAATCAGCTGGCCTTGCGCACACACACACACGTGTGTGTATACCTAAACAGAGATATAATGATGCACAGAAATCGTAACCCGGATATTATTTAATATAACTCTGACTGTGTTCACCTGAAAGACGAGGGTCATAAACGTTTGTTTAATTCATGGACTAATTGTGGGTGGAGTACCCCTGTAAGTGTGACTAAAACCCGAACCCTAAAGTGCAGCTAAAATCTGGATCAATCTGAATTCTGTCGAATTACTTAAAAGAAAACATGTAACTTGCATCATTCTTTCATCATCAGTCTTTTTCTCCAAACAATGTGCGAGTGAGTAATGCTGTTATTTTATGAAATCGAATCGCAGCTGTACGCAGCATGCGCCGCTTACGCGCGCAGTGTGAACGCTGCGACCTGTTAATGCAGCAGCCGGAAAGATACGTGCCACTCATGCAGACAGTGTGACACGGGCCTAAAAATCAATGAGCAGATCTGATGTAATAATCCTGTGGTGCACAACAGTCGTGAGTGTGTGAGGCAGTGCAGGAGTGCTCATGCTTACCTGTGTGGTTATCTGTGCATTGTGTGGGGTTAATTTCATCAGCCACTGTGTGAGCACACACACACACACACACACAAACATACATTGGCAGTGTGGTTAGTTTCAACATGCAGCAGGCATTATCAGTATCACCATCAACAAACCAGACAGAAACCATCGGTCAGTGCTCATTAATAAATAAAGGTGTGGGTTTCCATAGTGATTCTGATGATCGGGAGTCATCATAACTTTTCCACCAACATGATGCTGTGATTTCACTGTCCATGGTTATTCAGGGCAATTAGAAGACTCAAAAAGACACAGTATACCGCGAAGAGCCAAAAAACATGATAAATGGTAGCTAAGAAAACCACACGTTCATTAAAAAAGAATTATGAAGAACATTTAACAGCTGGTCATATAAAATATGAAACTTGTGAACAAAGACCACAATGAACCACGTTTGCCTGTGCCCAGGTATCCTAAAAATATCATGAGCTACATTGTCATTTGGCTCCAGAATTAGTGTGGAATCATGGGATTGTTCTGAAAACAGTCCCCGGATCTGGCTGAGCACAGACTCCAGGAGCATCATTTCAGTGAAAAAGATAAGACACGGAACTGGATCAGTGAACAGTGTTTAGATTAGAAAGCACATGCATAAAGGACACCAATGTAGTGCAGACTTACTTCTCTTATTTACACAAGTATACAGAGAGGAAAAGTAACCTGAGCAGTGCACTGGCTTTCACAGTGGAGCTGTATTTACAGCGACTGACCTTTAGAGAATCTAGGATCAGGCACTGAATTTGGGATTAATCTTTAGAGTATTTAGGTCCAAGCACTGTGTGTGGGATCTGTTTCCAGTGTTGGAGGTTGATTATGGGAGTACACAGGTCTAAGCTCTGTGTTTGTGGTTGGTCTGTAGAGTACCTAGGTCCATGCTCTTAGACTTGCGGGTCTTGATGATGTCGAGCTGGCTCGCGTCTCCGTACTGCTTGGTGCGTTTCTCAGACATGCTTTGTCTGCCGAAGCCTTCCCGCTGAAACACGCCCTCATCATTAGCACTGGCAGAACTGAGAGAGAGAGAGAGAGAGAGAGAGATATGAAATCACAACATGCCATCCATCTGTGGCCCGTTTCTAATAACCGAGACTCCTTGACAAACAAAGGAAAGGCCAGAGACTCAATTACTGCAGGAAGATCGTCAAAAGAGTTTCGGCTCAAAATAGACACAGACAATAGATACTTCAGTAAATAAACACACGCATAGTAATAAATTATAAACCTTCCTCCTTTATTTACCTGCCGGGAAGGCCTTGGTCCCAGGGCAGTGGGGGTGGCGTTTCCACGGCGAAACCCATGTCATCCTGAGAACTGGAAGATGATTGGTCAGACAGCTGGGCGGGGAGCACATGCGGCATATCATCTTCTATTATGACCATGTCATCCTGAGGCATGTTCACCGTGGGTGAGAGCTGGTAATGATCTGAGAGAGAAACAACGCTGTGAGAGCAGGAAGTCGGGTTTTTATAAAACACCCAGTTAAGTATTAAAGCAATACTGCTAATCCTGACCATGACTGGGTTTGATGAGGCACAGATGGTAAAAAATAAAGAGATTAAAGAGACAACAGTGTTATTTGTCATTTATGCAAAAATAAAACTCCACATAGCAAGCGAAGCAGGTCAAAGTCAAAGTGTGTCAAGAACAGCAGTGAATCATTTGTACCGTACGCTGCATGTGGTGAGATTTACACAAATTAAGGACATGGTGGAGTCCATCTCTCTTTATCTGACACACACACACACACACACCCCTTAGAAATCAGTAAGGGTCTCTCAAACACACAGATTTCTTCATATTAAAATAATGATTTTTGCCAAACCATTAAATCTAATCCTCACACGGACCTGTTGACATTTTTAGAACGTGTTACACAGTATCTGTGAGAACATTTATAATTGCTGGGCCAAATCTGTACGCGCACACACACACACACACACACACGTGCACGCACACACGCACGCACACACGCACGCACACACGCACGCACACACGCACGCACACATACACACGCATGTATTTCCCTCTCCTCCCAAATGCAGTTTCTCATGCAGACTGGATGCAATTTGCCCGACACCACATTTTTTGGTCTTTGTTTTTAATTGTTGATAGAGAGAGATGTGTGTACATATTTAAATAGAGAAGAAACGTTGTTTGTTTGTATTTCTGCTCTTTTCAAACCCTGTAGACTAAAATAGAGCCCATGAAAAACAATTAGCTTTTTCTGTAAGTGCTTTAATAAAGAACGACGGACAGTGATTGGAAACAGAACTATGGAGAAAGCGCTGACAAAACCTCATAATAAATTACTGACGTGTTTTAGCTCCGCTACTGAATCTATACCATCATGACCAGGAACGCGAGCTTGTGGTCTCTATTAAAAACGAGAGAAAAAGACCGAGCGCAATAACAACATGCAGCGCAACCTGCAGCCCGACTCGTGAACAAATGACCCAATATTACTTCACACACACAGATCTGACACGACGACCAGACACATTAACCTGCTTAAAGCCTGTGGCATCTTCTGCATCACCCGCATGTAACCACCAACTCCTCCCCCCCAAACAGAAGATCCACACCCATGATGGGGAACATGTGCTGATAAAATGTATCACTAAAATAAAAATGCTTTGAGTGTGTGTAAATGGACAGTGTACTTGTGTATGACTACACATATATTCTGAAAATGGAAAGGCATATGCATGTTTCTGTGTGTGTGTGTGTGTGTGTGTGTGTGTCTGGCACCCTGCTTGGTTCTGCTACTGTCATTTCCCTCGAGTGGATTCAGTTCTTGACAGGCAGAATAACAGCCCAGGCTGGGCTCTCTCTCTCTCTCTCTCTCTCTCTCTCACACAGAGAGCTCTCAGTAACCGACACAACTCTGCATCTGTTTGTCCTGACTGACTCTCATATGTTTTCTGTTAGACCACATGTTCCTTCTCGAGCGATGCCAGCTCTGCTTCTGAAATCTGATCACACAGAACATCTGGTATAAATTAACTACAGCCAGCTTTTTAAAAATAATAATGCAAATAATTATTTTTCTACAAAATACACAATAGATCTCAGTCGATCTGTAAGAAACTGCTTTTATGTGTTTAAGTTTTCAGTGCTTGTCAAAGAAAAACAAGACGCAACAATTAGTTGCTAGCAGGTTTTTCACATTACTGTAATTGTTTGGTTCAGTTTGGTTAGTTACAGTTGCTACTGGTTTTTCCAACTGTTCCAACTGTAAACTACTGTAAATGTCATATTCCTGGTACTGTACCCATACCTAGTGTTACTGTTACTGCTAGTAACAGTGTAACTCCCTCATTTTGTGGTTGAGTGTGTTGTTAACAGTGTAACTCCCTCATTTTGTGGTTGAGTGTGTTGTTAACAGTGTAACTCCCTCATTTTGTGGTTGAGTGTGTTGTTAACAGTGTAACTCCCTCATTTTGTGGTTGAGTGTGTTGTTAACAGTGTAACTCCCTCATTTTGTGGTTGAGTGTGTTGTTAACAGTGTAACTCACTCATTTTGCAGTTGAGTGTGTTGTTAACAGTGTAACTCACTCATTTTGCGGTTGAGTGTGTTGTTAACAGTGTAACTCACTCATTTTGCGGTTGAGTGTGTTGTTAACAGTGT
>JAZGTJ010009473.1:0-19347 GCA_036877575.1 Botia almorhae
TCTGTGAAGTTAAAGAATACTGCACAATGGAGGCCATTTCTCATGCGTGATACGGCTGTTTCTGCATTGCTCGAAGTTTCCTTTTTGTTTCTTTGTATGATTGTTTTTGCCTTTTGAATTAACCGGATGAATCAGTGGACAGGAAACAGTGTTGGACCTACCTATTTTTGTGTGTAATTGGCCATATTGTCTCTGGAGTTAATTGGTTCCTCCAGTAGAGTTCAGGTAGTTACTAAATGTTTTGGCAGCATTAGAACCTCAGCACTTTTCCATTAATGGCGCGTGAAATGAAATGTTTGATACTGCAAATAAAATCAGTGATATTCAAGGATGTTATGGTAGGTAATGCGTCGAAACAGCCATTTAATGGGTCCTGGAAGATTGTGGTGGTGTCAGCTGGAACCACCAGGCCCTTTCCTGACATTGCTAGCTGCCTCTTCATTCCCTTAACAACTGTCTGCACTGATTACACAGCCATCCACAAGCTTAAAAACTACACAGACATGCTCTATTAGTAGTCCAATTAGAGTCATTAGCATATTTAGCTTTCATTCTGCCCTGATGATTGGGTGACACTAGGCGACTAAGAGCTGTGAGAAATCCAAGCCTCGGTAATGACCATCTTAAAAGATTCGTCCATTTAGCTTCTGTGCTGTAGCCTTTCACCTGACTCAAAATAACCAGACAACTTCAGAAAAACAACAGTGCTTCATTTATCATGGCTGAGCTCTTTGCTATTAATATATTTGCATGCAACTCAATATAACCTTGCTTTGTGAAACTACGACTGGAGATATTTTTGGTGCTGGTTCATGCATTCTGAACAGCAATTGCCTTAATGAGAACACAATTGCCTTCCGATTGGTCTCAACCTGTGAATCATATGTGGTGTGCTGTATATTACATATTTCCTAAGTATATATAACTATGTGCTATAGTTATGCAGAACTGCGTTATGTGCAGTGACACTCACGACTGTTGCGCATTGTATTAAAACACATTAGCCAATTCTCGTTATTTCGCATCTCGTAATTGTCCGTTTTCCTCATGTGTGAAACTTTATTTCACGTTAGCTGGTGACAGTTTTGACATTGATAAATTACATTGGCGGGACGGAGCGGCGTGTTGGGGGGGGTGACTGACAGGTTTTAATGAGAGCTGTGTGACAGTGTCAGGTGCAGATGGAAATGAGGCCTAGTTTTACCTTTGCAAAGGTTACGTCCTTTTTTCTTAACAACGCAGTTAACTGTTGATGACAAGAGCTCAACTGACAATCATATCTGCTTAATTGATTTCTTTCTTTTTTTGAGCGATTTTGAATTCACACATCACATATTTAGCCTTCAACAGTCATATCTCCTCTGCGCTCACAACGAGATAGAGGCCACCTTGTGTGTATGACTCTTTTCTTCCTCTTCCATTTTTTATCCACTCGCCTCACTGAATGTGTTAACAAGAAGATAAAGATACACAGTCATCTTTAAGTAACACGACAGCATCACCAGTGCGACGCTAAAAGGCTAAGAAGCTAATATATTAAATGTTTCTTATTTTACAAGTGTTCTGGTTATGACAAGAATGACAAATACTTCTCTTTCAAGCGATAATCTGATTATAGCAATCATAGGCACTCAATCAAATTATTGTGCTCTGTGGCTACATAACCCAGCAACATTAATGCAATCAGTTTGGGTGACTAAAGCAGTATGTATTAACAAAATCTAATGGGACTCCCATAGGTAAATGGATATGCTAACAAGAGGCACGTCGCTGCTAAATCTAACATTGTTGAGCTATTTAATTCCAAACCATCCCTTGTAAATCAATTGGCTGTGATAGTTAATACGTCAATCAATAATCAATGAGAAAACAGATATTTCAGATGCTGCTACAAGGAAATCCCATAAAAAATACAAATGCAGACTATATTTAATATGGTCGCAGTTACGTTTGGTTCTCACAGTCCACTGAAAGGAAGCTTATGATTACACATTACTGTAATACAGTAAATGCATTTTCCATTTGACCAGTTTATATGATTTAACAGTAAAAAATAGCGCTCAGTACACAACATATCTATTGATACAAATGGGTATCCCCAAGGATAAATTTATCTCTTATAAAATCCCCAGCAACTGTGTATATTTTCTCAGGGATAAAATATGTTTTTAAGCTAACACATATTATACCAAATCGCACTCTTTTGGAGAGGTTTGAACTGCTGAACCCGCAGTTCGAAAACAAAGCTGCAAATTATTATAAAGTATGAATATCAAAGAACAGTCTGGTGGGCCAAGGTTATCCCTCCATATTGCAACCATGGATCATAGTGAAGATGTCTTGTAGTGTGGTCTTATGTAGTGTGGTCCCAATGAGGTCTTAAAATAATAGAATATGTCAGGTGGGTTGAAGTATACAATGCTTTGAAATTGAACAGCTGGACGTGTACCTCACACTCAAACGTTTCAGCATCCAGTATGCATTATCAAAAGCATTGCATTTGCCTGGACTAGGTGTGAAAAATGCTGGGTTTGCAAAAATGTTCCTGCTAAATTGGTCACATTGTAGATGTCCATTCACAGAAGTCAACCTCAGGGGGACCCTCAAGGACAAGCCCTGAGCCCGTAATATATTTCAATTCTGCCTGTTGTTTATGTGCGAGCTGTATCATTGGAGGTATCTTTTTTCCTATAGCGTGATTCATCCCCGCTGTTCAATTATATAAACCTGAACTATATAACCTAAAACAAGCACTTGATGGTATTTTCACATAGTGCAATTTTTCTGTGAAAAATCAGCGGTGGAAATGAAAATGAGGGCTTGTTTTTTTATCTTGGTGCTGTCACATACTGTAACAGTCTGCGCTGCGGTTCCACTTACTGCACGTCATGAGTTATGGATGGCATGTCAGCAGCGCTTTGAAAAAGGCCCGTCATTTAACCTATGGTAAATCTTTGAACGATTGTCCCCCATGCTATTTTCCTCCCATCTTATGACTATATAAAGCTCTCATATTAAAGGCAGTACAAGGTCCAACATTAATTTGGTTTATGTTTGACAAGGAGCTCTCCTGTCTATGAGGGCACACTAGGAGACCTTTTCCCCTCCCTGAATTTGTCAGTCATTTGTGATTGAGCTGCTTCGTGATATGACAGAATAAGAAATGTCTATACTATATACGTGTATATGTATATACTTTCTAGATGGTGTAAGCAACATTAAATATGGCAGGAACATTATATGCCATATATCATTCCCACGGTACGGTAATGATCTTTTAGAATGTTTTTAGGTATTTCCTGATTGTTAAATAATGGATTATAGATATATGCATTTTTTATAAGTGACCTTCTGATGAATAAAGAATTTCTTTCAAAATACCAGTCATAAACAGCCTATCACAATCTGCATTTAACACATGACCTTCCTTAAAATCAGCGGGAATTCAGAAGCTAGATTATTGTTGAAAAACACTAATGCTTTATGATTCAGCAGTCTTTGCTCTCCTGCTATACACCCAACGATATTGTATTCATACATATACTATCATTTACACAATGAAAAGACAATGCAGAGAGACAGCAGAATACAGTGTATTATCATTTGCGTGTATCGTGCTTACATGTATTTGGCCCCTGTATGTTTGTAAGATTGAGGCAGGAATTGTTCTATCCTGAAAAGATTACATGTCTCTTGCTTGTATTAGCTAGTAAACATGCAGGCGGTGATTCTGCAATGAGTCTGTTCTTTGTGATAAATATTCACTTGCTGATGACTGCCTCTGATAACCGAAGTGTCTCCTGAGGTTATCTGCTGGGCTGTCGCATTAGGATATTTTTATCACTGCTTATCTTTTATCAGTTCGGCTAGTGGCTACCTATAGAAAAATCACAGAAAGAACATGATTTTACCCTTTCGGACTAAAGCTGCAGCTAAGGGAATCCATGCAACTTGACATAACCTTTGAGTATCTCAGTGAAATGATTACACATTGCTTGCTTCTAAGCCGTGTATTGGATAAATGTTAATAGTGAATTTTGAGACCAGAGTAAATACAGTAATGAAAGCTATGCATCAAAGCATGCCTGGTATCGTTTGGTTGTATTAAGGAAATGTCAATGGCACCCAGGTAAAACCCCCTTGATAATGTCAATATTCATCCACACATAGCGCCGTATTCTTTGTACAACGCAAACAGGTCACTATGTTTTCATTTCGCAGGAGGTTAAATGAAAATTACCCACAATCCATCTTGGAATCCAAATAGGGCGGTTCTTGGACAGAAAAATCTGTCTCCATGGATTATCCATAATGGAAAACAAGTAGCTGAGATACACATTCACATATAAAAAACAGAAAGAAAAAAATCTGTCATCACCCACACGCGGGTTATACAATAAAGCCTTAATTAATGAAACACTCCAGTTGAATTTAAAGCATCTCATCTAGTGGGTTTGCGGGCACCACTGCAGATTTATTCTCTTCATCTCTCTTTGGCAATTAGGCCTGTGAAGGTGGGACCCCCTTTGCAAGAGGCTTTTAGATTAATCATATTATCTGTTGCTTCTGAAACACGAAGCCATCTTGACCTCCTCTTCCATAAGAATCCATTATCTTAAACTATCACCGTAATCCTGGCTTTGGGGGGGAGAGAGGGAAGGCAGAATCAAGCCTAATAGATAGCAAATAAGATTAATCTATGATCTAAGTGCCGATTACACTTGGACCTGCCCTTGAACACTCAGGTGTAACCTTGAGATCCGCATCCATTCTGGGCCAGCAATTGGATTGAAAGTCCCCGAAGGGCCAAACGATGGGGGAGAGGCCCTTTGGCAGGACCTTACCCATGAGAGATCAAAGGCCAAGCAGCTTAACCCCTGCAAAACCTAAAGGTGTTAAACATCTCCAACGAATCGGAAAACACAGTTCCGTCTAAGATAACCACACAACATTGTAGATGATATCTTTAACACTGTCTACGCATTTGTATTTTGCATAATTGGCTTGTTTTACATTTACATTACACTCATGCATTTGGCAGACGCTTTTCTCCAAAGCCACTACAGTTCATTCAAGTTATACATCATAGATTTTGAATCATGAAGCCCAGTTCAAGAGTCAAGGTTCCTATCCTACACAAAATTATGGTCCCAAAATTCTCTCTGTGTTTAACGTATGGAGATCAATAGTTGGTGGGTGTCTCTCGCTCAAAGTTCAAACCTCTCCTTCCCCTGAATCCTTCAATGGACCCGGACCGTTGGATCGATGCTCTCTTCAGTTTGCCTCTAAAGCTGACTATTTGATTAATCTGCCCGGGCAGTCGGTAAGAAGGCCCGACACACCACAGCAGACAGTTTCATGCCATTAGGACGACTGGAGTAATGAAATTTCATTTAATTTGTCAGGAAGACAGTGCTAATGTTAAAAAGCTTTTGGATAATAAAAAAGTCGGGAGAGATCTGAGAGAAAGCTTTAAGTAATTACTCCAAGTGTCTCGGGTCGGAGTGTTGGAATATTTACATTACTGTCATGGAGGTCTTGAGAGTAATTCAATTAGTGCTGCACCCAAGTTCTTTATTTGACAGGTTTTCTCCCCTCTCTTGAATGCAGACTAACTATACTCACTTTGTCTAAAGAGGCTAACCTACAGGAACAAAGGTTTGGTCTTTATGTGATCAATTTTGTTGAAACAGAGTGCTGCCTAAATGGACCTTCCTTTTTTTGCAATTTCCTGCTAATGTGTTAGTGACTGACATACCGACTGGCTTGAACCAACAATTGTAAGCCATAAAATCTAGTCCGTGCTTATTTTTATACAGTACATTTTTGTTTTGCATTAATAATTCACACACACATACACATGCTATTAAAGAATAAATATACAATGCAGTGTGACAGAATAGCAAACTCAGTTTTCAATCGTATTATTTTTCATAAAGGATCTAATAAGCCAATGATCAAATACATTCTGATAGCGATAAACCCTGAAAACATACAACTATGTCTAGAGTTTACGCTGCATAATATGAGCTCCAGGGCTGTTAAAGAGGTCTTGGGAACAAAATAACGATAAATCGGGGGATTGGTGCATAAAAACTGACATCTCTATCAGGTATATCAGCATCCTTTCCCACTACATAGTGCCTCTCAAAGATAGATGAGTGAAATGGCCTGGAAATGTATCTGACCGCTGGCTTACTCTAATGAATAACCTCCACTTTAGGTCCTGCAGTGTAAGCAGAAAGTCCACCTCACCAGCGCGCCGAGGCCCCGTCATGAATCTAACCCGACAGCCGACATAATATCAGGGCGACAACACTTGTATGACTTCCATTTTCTTTGCTTTCTATTGATTTTCACTTAATAACTGGGGGGGAAATACTAAACGCCTGTGCTGAGTACCTAATAAATCCTGTCTGAGCTTTTTTATTGAGGAGAATTTAATAAAAGCAGCAGGCAAGGCACGGGGATTTGTCTAGGGCTTGAGAGAAGGAAAAGAAAAGCATAAGGCGGGAGAGAGGTAGCGGCGGAGGTAGAGAGGTGCGGAAACCGTGCGTGAGCTCACATCCTCATTAACTCGGTTTGTATCAATGAGAGATCTTAAGTGCTATATAGCACAATTTGCCAAAGGTCAAACAACCTCTTTTGTGGCAGGTGTTTGATATTATCTCAGTGAGGTACACATGCTGTTCGCATATTAAGCTAACCTCGGGAAATTGCACGAGTGTTACGATAAAGCGGTATTTTCCTTATTATTACAAGAAAAGGCTTGATATTAGCTTTTGTGTTGTCTGGTCGTTAAATTAAGAAGGTCTTGTTTTCTACCTCCAGTATGGTAAACCACAAAAAAGTTTTAGAGCAACTTAATAAATACAATTTAAAATAACTAGGCTTTTTTCTGTCATGGCATTAACGAGAAGCTTCCAAAAGGAGAAAAGGAGAAAAGCCAAAAATCCCATAACAACACAACTAGCCACAGGCTACTAGCAGCAAACATATGTTTTGTATCTCTCTGCTTTGTGAACCATCAAACCACTCGAGTTAATTCTAATAGGAGAAACATGTTTTTTTTTTGGGAACACAATAAGCATCGTCAACTGTGGTCATATAATTAGAAGGCAGTACAACAGGGAATGTTCATTAGGGAACGTTCATAAGGAATGGTTCAGCCCCAGGTGTTCCCGAAATTCAACTGGCCACTCCACTATAGACAAAACAAACAAAAAAACAAACAAAACAAAACACGAATTGTTCATTAAGTTATAAACCATAGGCTAAATGTTCATCAGACCGAGGCAGATGCTGATCTTAGGTCTTATCGTTGGTTAATTGGATGCCCTTTGGCAAAAGGTTGGATGTTCAATCCTCTACAAATGTGTTCTGAAAAGAATGTGTTTTGTTGGCCTTTACTGAATTGCACATTGTTCTTCATGTAGCCTGTGATGAGTGTGATGTAGGTGCTCAGTAAGATCTCAGCCTTTGCCCTTTGCCATCTCACATCCTGATGTCAGTCCAAACACTCAGTACACAACCTAACGCTATGCTGGGAATGAATACAAACTTACTGAATACAGCACAGTGTATACTGTCCACTTAAAAAATCTGATGTTTACCGCATATTAATGCAAATATCATACAGATATTCTAAGTCTATGCATACACACTTTAAATGTAGTAAATATAGTATTGCAGTATGTTGTTTCACTAATACATTTGTGCTTTATTAATTCATTTAAAACATTTCCCTAATGTCTTCATTAACCTAAAAAATGTTTCCATTCCAACAAAAACATTAAAAGCATTACTTTGAAAACATACTTTAGACATTGTGCTAACGTTATTTCTTGGTTATATGAATGTTATTTAAACTTTTAACTTCTGAACCATTTTAAAATTGTTCCACTTACAACCTGAAAATAACGTTTTTAATATGTGATACATAACATTAATAAAGTTCTAACATTACTGCAAGAATGTTTTTGATAACATTGAGAAAACTTTTAGAGAACATTAGCCAACATTCATGTCACCAAATTGTGATAAATTAATTTAATTCAAAAACAGACTATAAACAGCTCCGTATGTAAGCTTGTTTAGAGTATTAAAACATTAATATATTAGTCAGTATAGCGTATAATCTAAAATAATCATTGGCACCCTCTGAGGATGACATCAGACATATACTGAGAAATATTCTCATTACGTTCGCCACATCAAAACGAAGAGCACGAGGTCAAAATTATAAACGAATGGCTAGGTGATAATTACTGCGAAAATAACTGAAGCGTTTCTAGCCATCACAGTATAAAGCCGTGACAACTTATGAAACTACACAACATAGCTAACATGCCTCTGTGGCCTTATAATGACGCAAATAGCAATAGAGCCGTGGACGCGTCTTCACAAGACTGCCAAATATCGCATGAAATACGTGTTTGAACAGAAATGTCACCTCTCATATTTCCTAGACTTCCCTCCCCTTTAGCATTTCAGCCCTTTGTTTGTTTGGCTTTGGCTGGGCTGAGATCAATAGCAATAATTCACCTCACAATTAGCAGCTCATCCGCTGTAATAGCACACGGCTGGTGCAAAGCAGAGAGACCTTTGGAGAAGATTTAAACCTTCTAAATAAAGGTTTCATGTTCTCTTTGTTCATTCTTCGCCAGTGATTTACAACTGTATGTGGGTATGCTGACCAACTGTGTTACTTTTCTGAATGCTGGGAGGCCAGACCTGACTCAATGTGCTCTCAATTCTCTGATCATGCTGAAATAACATCAGATTTTTCACACAATTTATGAGAACACGTACAGTATAAGTTTTAAGCATGTTCCCATTTAAGCCAAAGAACATACCCAGCATTAAATTGTTCTGAAATTCATGTCTATTTTATAAATCAGCTTTGTTCACTCAGATTATGAATTTTATATGACTTGTAATGATAATAAAATGTAATGAATTGTATCCAATTAGAAAAATGCTAAATTGAAGTATTTTCCTTAGACTTTTGGAACACCGTACAAATGTATTGCTCAGATTCACAATCTAAATTACACGTCATTATTGCACATAATAATGGGAGAGTTATTGTACATAAGATTACAGCTTGGACCAGGGGAAAGGAACAACAATCGACTGAGGTTAATATTGCAGTAATATTGTTGCCTTTTTAGTCATCGTCTGATACCACAGGGAACCTATGTTTGACAGCATAATTCCACAGCAAGCTCTGTGTATTTTGCAGGATTTAAATATTATTATAATACATATTACTCTTTTGTTCTACACATGCGGCGCCTCTCGTGTGACCATTATACAAATATTTTGGCTAATTTGACTATTCAGCTACCAATATTACAATAACATTACATTTATGTATTTTACCTTATGTAACATTGTACATTATGTACATTACCTTATGTACATTATGTAACATAATGTATTGTTTTAGTGATTACAATTATACAGTGATAGTAATACAATTGTATGGTTTTAGCATTTTGGATTATATCGTGTAAATATATAAAAATTATATTTTGTCGGTGTGCATCACTATAAACTTAAAATAACTTAGACACTAAAATGATGAATCTACATGCAAACCCTTACATCATAACATTTCTTTGTTTTTGAACCCCACTGTATTAACAAGTACACTGCATTTATTTATTAAATACATTTATTCATTCAAAGCTCTCCAAACATCCTAATTCAAATGAACACACTCCTGCACAGAATAGTGTGTAAAACTTATTGAACAACTTAGTACACTCAGAATCTCATAATACTGAGCACAGAACAAATTCATAAAAATATAACGTTGGAATTTTGCTTTGCATTCATAGAAAGGTACTGATATTTTATGACATAATTGAAACTTCTCCAGTGAGAAATCCATCCTGGTTTATGAAGCCCTGCACAGGGAGGGCTTCGCTCATGGAAATACTGTACGCACCAAAAGGTTTCATGAGACATTTTTAGCTGTTTGTTCTTCATTTATAAGATGCTAAATCATTCCTCCTGAAGCCAGTTCAATAAAACTTTATTCCACCTCCTGTGGCTTCAAGAAAAACACTGCACGTCTTATTAAAACCGTGTTGTCTGATTGGTTTCCGGCAGCATCACTGAATATGCTGAGATCATCAATCTTCAATGCAGGACTGATTTGCATAAAATATACATTTATTCATTAGACAGATCAAGTCTCAGCTTCAGATGAACAGTATTTTGCATGTGGCACACTTACACTGAGATAAAACCAGCCCATAAATATTACATTTTGGGATGCCAAATTAGAAATAGACTTTGGAGTTCGCATCAAGTAGAAATTCAATACTCGGTTATGTGTCTGATGCATCAGATACTTCCAGGAAATTTAAATTACCTGTGATAACATTTCTGAACATGACAGAATCACAACGGTAGCTTACATACACGTTCCTGTTATTGCTGTTGCTAAAGCTAAAAGAAAAAAAACATACACCAAAAATCTATTAGTACATCATTCAGCTCAGTAGATTTAATGTGCTAAATTATAACAATGTTATAATTGTCTTTTTGAGATGTGTCATGGTATGATGACAACAATGGTAGCTGTACAGTTAGCCATACACAAACACATTTATTGTTTTTTTCCAGTCTCATTAATGCACTTTATGATTTGGTTTCTATCTGTGATCTACAATATAATTTAATATGTATTGGAAAAACAAAATAATTAGCGATGTTTATGATTATTTAGAGAAAGAGAATCACGGTAGTGCCCTAAGAGTTTGTCCTTGTTTAGGTTCCGCCATGAGATCAAGCTTTGTTTATGTAACTGATTTTTTTTCTGAACCGGCATTAGTAGTTATGAATGTATTCACATCCTTTACTTAGAGGGCAAGTCCTGACCAAAGTTTGAACCTTGGCATCCCTCAGTGTCTGGATCACGTTAAGCTTTCAGTGATCCTCTTAACCAAGTTAACAGCTCATCATTCCACCGCCTACGCGATGCAAACAGACGACAGGATTGAACACGAAGGTTCACAAAGGCATTCGCAGGCCAATTTTTGTTTTAATGATTTGCAGTTGAGATGATAATCATGGCGTTTATCAAACACTCTTTATTTGTTTATTGTATTTATTTATGCGTTTCTTTGTTTGTTTAACATCATAAGTAAAAACAAAGGAAGAATTTCTACTTTTGTCTGTGTGATAAAAACAAAACAGGAAAAGACCAGATAAAGATCAAGGAACGGATCGCTAACAGATTTGTCTTTTTATCATCTTTTATAAGTTTTTGTTTTGCATTCCTAGAGAATAAAGTTATAAAACCTACTGTTGTGAGTGAAGCTGTTATAGGAAAAGGCCGGGTTTGCACACTATATAGAAAAACCACAATTACAAAATCTGATAATGTATACAGTATATGTAGAGCTGAATATTCAAATGGTAAATAAAATATTGTAAGTTCCATTTAAATATTAACTTAACTGTCATTTCAATTCTGTAAGAAACCATTAGAAACTATCAAGCAAACAAACAAACAAACGAAACATACATGGTGTCAGCCAATCAAAGGAAAGGACACTACTGAAAGTCTGGAACATTCGTATGTCAGAACGACGCACAGGAAATTAGGTCACAGATGCGCAAGTGGATGGAACCACAGCAATTTGTGGTGCACAAAAGCATTGGAGCTGCTCTAGTGCTTCGGTGGCCGTGAAGCGCAATGTCATCACTGTATCAGGGCTGTGATATCTGATACTGTACTGCAAGCCACATTCTGTTATACAACTGATACAATGATCTTGAGGCGCTCGGCACACGTAACAAATCGTACAACAACACTGCAGCTTCATAGATTTCTGCACGTGATCTTGTAGGCAGGGTAACATATTTATTCAGGATTAGACCTTTGCTATGATCATTATCTTGCTGCAGTTTAAAAGCAGTGCAAATGCGATGACGGGGACATGAGAAGCGATTGTGTATTTTACACATTAAAAGGCACTAATGCAATTGCATAGTCCGTTCTCACAGAAACGCAGACAGCCTCTGGAGACCCGCATCCTAAAGCAATTCACGCATGCCAAGATTACAGTCAAATGCGTCAACCTTCCTTCATATCAGAATGGCTCCTCTGTCTTCTAACCTTTCCTTTCTTCTTATGGGAGAGAGCACCAGTGGGTCAAGTGATTAAACTGGGTATATTGTAATGGATATGTTTTCTCATAATTCAAGGCTAAGGTAGGAGATTACCAGACAATTGATTTTCTGGAAAGGGGGAAACCAGCTTTGTGTGGACGATAACCCACACAGGTCAAGAATCAACCTCTGCGTCCATAAACAGGAGCTCCAACTGAAACTGCCAGCTGAAACCCACCATGAAGAATAAACAGGCGAGTTAGTAGTTAGATAGTGAAGCTAAAATTATCTACCAGGGTCTTTCTCACAGTGTGATGTTGGAGATCTTTAAAAGTTTAAATGTAGCTGTCCGAACATTTTGTAAAAGACTGTTGCCCATAACTACCTACAACAAAGAACCCAAGTTTGCTTTTAACAGCAAAACATATAGTTGAAATATGCCACTGTGTCAGTTTAAACAGACCTACTTAATAGCTAAACCGACCTTATTTAATATGATTCATGGCTAGTTTAATTGTTTGTCCAGTTCAGAACTAGAATATATAATATAAAGACATAATTAGCTGTAGTCTCGGGAATCGAGTCTTCTGTAATCAGGAGTCAGGACATTTTAATAATCCCAGTTATAAACATTAAATACATCATCTTACAGGAGTCACCAACATATGGTAATTAACTTTTACTACACTGATAAATCACTCCTGCATTAACATATTGCAAAAGAGGAATCATTTACTTGATTGAAAACAGCTTTTAAGACTGCTTACAGAAAGTACTTACATGAGTCACACTGATGTGCGCGCGCACACACACACACACACACACAGAAAGAGAGAGATAATTTCCATTGCCTAATCTTTGCAACTGTTTATCTATATCTCATATGTATACTATACACATACACAAGTACATTGTTGTTGGATATTAATACTTAAAAATACATTACAGATACAAATTATATATTATATATGAACTGTATATAATTGTACACATATATACATACGGTGGTATATAACGATACAAGTATTTTGACTGTCGATGGCATCGTAGTCAAGTTACTCAGTTAGTAAAAAAATTCCTACTAGTTGTGCCTTGAGTTACAGAGTTACAGACTTTAAAACCTCACAGTAGGACATCTGGACAGGATGACTAAACATCTTTAAACATGATTTAAAAATCTAAGTTTGAAATAATTTTAAACTTTGTGCACTGAAACATTTTGACCTATACACGAAAGTAGTAAAAGATCTGGATCTGTCCTCTGAAGGAACAGGACTGGAGATGAGATGAACAGGGTGTGGTCTTGCCTAGACAAATGCATGACATCATCACGGCCAGAGCGATGAGGAGAAATTAGCTTGGTGAAATATGAGAGGAGAGTGTGACTCACATCTCGGTTAACCTCTCTTAATTAACATCACTCAGCTCAGGAGTCCTCATTAAAGATGTGCCCAAGATTTATCAGGTCTTATTTGCCTAATAGGGACCTGACTAAGGAGGTCTAGGGCCCAGCTCAGGTCAACAAGGTTAAAGAAAGAGGTCTACAGCAATGAAATGCCAAACTATAACCTGTCTCTACAAATGACGCATACACAGAAACACAATTTAAGCAAAGCGCTAAGGATCCTTTTATTGTGGTATTCTAAACAGTAGAATGAAGTAAATCTAATTATAACTTATTAATTTTGACCTTAAAGGGACAGTTCACCCCAAAAAATTAAGCAGTAACTGAATCTCAGTCCCCATTTTACTTTAAGGAATTAAGTATTTTTTTTACCATTTTAAAGTACCAAAATGAGTTTTCACGTGTTTACAAGATAATCAAAAGGTGTTTTATGTAAACAAAAGTAATGCTCGAATTTCAAGGTACACCTTTAGATTTCTTTAGACAAATAAACTGCTAATCTGTGCCTCTCACAGAGTTCTTAAAGCTAAAAGTCAGGCAGAAGAGAACAAGTTGATCCATATACAGGTTCTGATTAAATACAATATTCAGTTCATGAAGTGTTTATTCATCTGTCAGGCATAAAAACTGCCTCTTGAACTGTAAACAAGAGGTTTACATTAGATAATGGTAAAGGGACTTTTGGGCTGGTCCAGGGACAGCTGTGAATATTTATGAAGGTCAGAGATGGATTGTTTATCATTGACTCAAAGGTAAATGTCCCACCATTCCAAGGACTTTCAGCTATCTTCTCTTACTGTCACTGTGCCACGTGTGATTGCGTACGATCGCTAAGAGCCCTGTTTATGTGGCATAAGTATCTGCGTGTGTGTGTGTGTGTGTGTCCGTGCGATTTTAACAGCTTGAGCAGGCGGCCGGACGGTTTCCTGTGTTTGTGAGAGAGCGTTGTCGGCCCCTCTTTCTCTCCAGCGATGCTATTATTCTGTCAGGAGCTGCAGTGTTTTCCTCAGGAAAGGAAGTCATTTCATTTCCAGCTTTTGTCTGGGCCTGAATGCGAGCGGCGCTCTTTCAGCAATATTCGCTCGTTTCAACTCCCTTCTCCATCCGAACACAAATATACACCCCCGTCTTGGCCCGATAACTCACGTTGAGCCCTGAAAAATAGCAACTTCCTCAATTGGCTTAATTTCCCCCCGCCAGAATCTGGAGAGCCGTTTCTCCTGCTCTCAGCCGATCCTTATCTTGCTCTTTCCATCAGGTCTATAGGACCTTGCCAGTGGAATCAGCCGGGAGAGAGAGACCCGGATGGGTGAGACTTAGTCTGCTTAGCGCAGGCCAAAAGGAAGCCTGGAGCAGCACAATACACTAAGGATTGATATTCACTTATGTACAGATAAGCCTGTTCTTTTCCAACGAGCTTTGCCCAATTAGTTTGATATATCCTGGTTTTGTGATTAAGTCGAGCATATTTTGTTACTATTCAAAAATCTGTTCACACTGAAACTGAATCACATATAAGAATTTAGGATAAAAATGAAGAGCAGGAGCAGGAGAAGGATTTAAATTCTGGTCATCGTTACATATAGTAAGTGAGCAACTGTCTGCACCTTTGGCTGCGGGGGTTGCGCTGACCTCATTACATAACCGGTACTTGACCCATTTCATGTAGCTCTGCATTTCAAGCCATTTACAGCATGTCCTGAATTCACAAATCATCTCCTGTCCACATGCCACTGTCTTACCCCCTCCTACTGTCCACAGCAAATCAAACAACATGATGACACAAATTTGAATGCATCACAGGAAGCTAATCCTATCCTAATTTCTTGTTTTGTTTTGTTTTGTTTTTTCAAAATCAATACCATCCAACAATACCGTCTAAAAACCACCTTATGGTCAAACAAAACTAATGTTTTACAACATTTTAAAACACTGTAACACTTAAAATCAGTCAGTATCTTTTAACTAAATTGAACAGGGAATGAACTGCTCTTAGTTAGCCCTAGCATAGTGCTGGTTGTCTAATTGCTACCTTTTCTAGTAGCACACCTCTGTTAACTGGGTCAATACGTGCTCGCACGGGATTAGCATTACGCCATTAGCACTTAACCGTGCGGCTGTGCTAGTGCTGGAAATACAGTCTGGTGCTAATGTGAAAATATAAAGTATCTGAAGGTCACAGACTTAGTTTGTTCCTTTGCTCAGACAGTCCTTTTAAAACTGGCAAAATGTCAAGGCAGTTATCCATTAAAACACAGATTCAAATCAAACAGAACCTGAATTATTTTGTGTTCCTCATCATTTGTTACCAAAAAACAAGGTTACGGAAAATCTTCCCATTACGCTATGACAATTTTTATTTCACTGCATAATTCTTGCTTAACTAACCAGTACAGTTAAACCACACCTAATTATGATACAGTGATAACTTTATCATGACCTCAGAATAGTTTCTGTAATACCACTAAATGTCCCTTTAAAAAGTGAAAATAAACCAACCAGAGTTTCCTTCCCTGCTCTCAGCTCCTCTCAGCTTCTGTCCACCTATTTGCACAATATATGACCTGTCTTGCTGTGGAGGGGAGCAGACACATTAAGAGCAATGAAGCTAATGATATCAGAGCACTCTGCCGAGCACATCAGTGCACAGGGATGACAAACCTGTCAAGTGGCATAATCTAAGAGGCAATCGTAGCATCCTCAGAAAACCATAGAGCTGCGCCCCTTTTTTCCTCCTCCTCTACCCACAATCCCCTAATAATGGAGCCTCCATAAATTCCAGGTCTGCCGCACGACAGCAGGTTCACACATAATAGCCAATGGCAGGGAGAGATGATAAATACAGAGGAAAAAGCTTGTCAGGCTGGAAGCCCGGGACCTTGTTACAGAGTCTTAATTTTCATCCATGCCCAGCGACCCTTTATCACCAGCTTGTTGCGAGTTGATGTCTGTTTTATTCTCTCTGTGATGGAGTCATGGTGTCATCTGATGTCCTTTCAGTGGAGCCCAATGTCTTGCTCTCTCAGGGCCCCGAGCCTCAGATTTATGGCTGTGTGTTGGTGCATTTGGTGGGGTGGGTGAAAGCTAACCTGGAAACTTCTGTATGAGGTAAAGTGAACTTCTGTGGTATCTGGTCATTCACACTCAGTGAATAAGAAACATTATCTGGTAAAATTAAAGCCCACTGTTTGCTAAAAACTGCATTTTAATCTGGCGCATGCTAATATTTCATAGTATTTACATTACTAACATTACTGATATTGTGTGAATACTATACTGTAAATAATTTAGGTGGTGGGATTGCACACTAACATTTAGTCTTAAGAGCCACAATAACTAGAAACTTTTTCTCTGCCTCCCTGCTCTTATATTTTGAGTGTGACTCGCTGAGAATATATAAAATAAATTTAAAGATAAATTTAATGGATAGTGTTATTCATTTTTAAGAAATTTCGACAGATATCGTGGTGATATTGTTATTGTGAATTCTATTGGCCAAGATAAGTGAAAACTCCTATAGCGACAGCCACAGCATTGTTTAATTCATAGCTGTGATTAATTCAGACACCATTAGTAGCACCGACGGCAAAAATAATCATTTCCAAACAGGCTTTGCAACAATTGCTCTAAACTTTAATTGTTCAGTTAAACAGGTCATCTCATCTGATCTCACTCTGATGTTCAGTCTAACAATGTTTTAATTGCACTGTGGAGCCACAGGAATGAATTAAACAGTTGTACCACATTTGCACATAATATAACAGCATTTTAAAATAACTTGGAACAGCACATGAAAAGTAACAACGCTATCAGTGGCCGCACTTCATTCTTAGTGAATTCTTTTCCTTAATATTTGAACATTACAGGAAAATCAGCTTACAAATAGTTTACAATCTCGGCACATTAAGCTGTCAGATGAGCAAAGATTGTAACATCAAATAAATTACAGCGTTAAACAGCTCAGTAGTTCATAAAACACACCACGACTTGCCGTTTCCGATACATGAAGATTTCCAGCACAGACAGTGTGTGTGTGTGTGTGTGTGTGTGTGTGTGTGCCGTATAATGACCCGGATTCAACAGTGACAAGAGAGCGGCAAAAACCCCAGACTGGAGCAGAGGGAAGGTTATCATGTCACCAGGTGTCGGGACTCCAGCCCATAAAGCACATTACACCAGACCTCAGAGAGAGAGAGAAAACGGGCGAGAGAGAGAGAAAGGATAGAGAAAACTGCTATTGACCTTTGTGGAAGAAAGCTGACATCATAAAGTGCAGTCTGCTGGCGACCAAATGGGAATGCCATCGCAGATTAAGAACTTTTTAAATTATGCATTTGGTTCAGACTCCCAGGGCGAGGCGAGTGCATGAGAGATGGAGCTGTGAGAATATAATGCATTTAGTGGCAGTCTGCTAAAGCAGGAGATACTCCAGAGAGCGACTAACTAACTGGGGTTTGCACACGGAGGGCGAGTTAAGTGAGGTTGGTCATCAATAATAGTGTGTTAAACTATATGGGGTGTTTCCCTAATTAATACTAAACTGTCAAATTACGGTGAAGCGGTGATTTAACAACACTGAGAGCTAGTGCGTGCCTGCGCCTTTTTTGGCGCTTCAAAAGAACCCCGGTTTCCTAAAGATGAATGCAAAACTGAAGGAATTAAGCTCCCAGCGTGCGTGCCACACACATACCTGCTGTTTGCCTTATAGAGATAAATATTAAACACTATTTTCTTTATAAAATGTCTATTTAATGCGGAATGATTGGATGAACCTCTTTTATGAGGTTGATTTTTTTAGTCTTAGAGAGCAGGAAAGCTCATATTTTAACTTTGAAATTCTTTATTATATTGTATATTATATTTCTTTATTATATTGTGAACACACTGTCATGTGTGACGGTCTACCCAAGTCTAGTAACACTTAATAATGAATAAAAGGTTACAAAATAAAAGTCATTAACTGTATCAATTAATGCACGTACATGATACATTAAAGCTTCAAAACATTTCTCAATATTTTACTATGCTATAACTAATGCCCACTTAATTATATAACGCAATAATGTTTTTATTATTAATTAAAGTTATTATAAAGTGTTAGCATATGCTGTTTGTAAGTCGCTTTGGATAAAAGTGTCAGCTAAATGACTAAATGTAAATGTAAATGTAAATGCTGTTTTAATCAAGGGGCCAAAGTATAGCACTTTCAATTCTTGAAAAATCTAAATGAAGAATTAATATGATTGTATATTTTATAATTGAATGTTGTTGATAAAGATTAGTGTTACCACGTTTTTCTGCTTATAATTCAATAAGCTTTAATCAAAGTATGGCACAATTGATCAACAGTTATAGCGATAAATATAAAGTGATAAATGTATTTTATGCACGTTGGCTTTACAAAAGAGCTGTGTGTGCTGTAAAGGGCAGTTCAGCAGGGCGAGAACAAAGGCTACACATATGGATTGTTGACCTAGAGAGCACAGGGCAGATTTCGGGTGAGGTTAACTGTTACCACAAAGAAAAGAAAATTTATCTGCAGTGTACAGTAATTCCTGACCCTCCCACTACAAGCGGCTCCGTTCAGATCGTCAGTTGAAGGATCATCTGTGCTGGACTTCCGGAGGAAATGAGGGGATATGAGCTTCAAAAGTGTCCTATTCAACATCAAAACACTAATTACTTAAGAATAAACATACGGTCGCATTCACTGTGTATGAATATTCAGTAAATACAAAGCCTCAAAATAAAGACTATAAACATGAAACATCTTGATTATCAATTCATTAATATTACATGCTTTATGTTTAAAG
>JAZGTJ010009474.1:0-19347 GCA_036877575.1 Botia almorhae
TGTTATTTTTGCTCAATGTTTCTCTACCGTGGAGTAGCCAAAATCCTGCGAGACATTACAGCATTTAAAGCAGGTATACATGTTTGAAAATAATTAATTCCCCGCTGTTGTGTACACAGTTCAGTCAAGGCTCTCGTGGCTGTGTGTGTGTTTTTACAGGTAAGAAGGGAACGACTGTAGAGTAATGAGAACATCTGGGGGAATATGTGAATAAATATCTCTTAAAGCACCTTGCTGCCTCACTGCCCAGTCAGTTTACTTAAAAGACAACGCTAGAGATACCTAATAAAGAAACCCGTTTCAGGCAAGGTCCTAAGGTACCATAAAGTCATATCTAATAATCTACAACAAGTTAATGTGAGCCTTAGACACAAACAAGCAAATATTGCATGACTACAATGATTGTTTCTTAGTGAAATAGTAAAATGTTTTAAAAATGTTACAGAATTAAAAAATGTTTGAATAACGCTCTTATTACCAAGCATCGATATTAAAACAATGTCTAAAAACGTTCTTAAAAATAACATTTTTGAAGTTAAATGTGCATTTTTTTATAAATTCACTTACTTCCACCACTATATGAGGCAGTATTTTAATGCCGTCCAACTGCACACAAAGGATTGTGGGATATCACAAGCAATCAATGCAGTAATCCAGTTGTATAAAAAACAGATGAAGACATCTTAACCTTGATGAAATATGATGCCATGGTCAAATTTGTAATGTAACCTCCACTGTAGAGTCAGTGTGTATTTGCGTGTCTTTAAGGAACTTAAAGACACGCAAGTGTAAACTAAGCTGGCACGTGTGTGCGTATGCCACAGCATGTCAGATAAGAGTGACAGTGAAACAGTGCTGCTGGAAATCTACGCTCCTGGAAATCAACTGGAGTCAGCTCAGCAACACCCTGCTCTGATTGGCTGCCCATTCTTTCCCTCTACAGCTGTCCAGTGATTGATGGGGCTGCAGATCAACAATGCACCAGTCTGTCCACCCAACACTGGACAACATACTGCTAAGCTAAAAAGTCAACTTTTACATAAATGTATGTTAATATAAAAATTTAACATAAATTTATGTTAATAATGCTGATGTAATATCACATATAAAATTAAAATGCTTATGAGATCAGAGGCAGTTCAGAGATCAGAGGCAGTTCAAAGATAAGAGGCAGTTTAGTGCACACAGTACGATTTTGGCCATGATTTGGCTAAGACATATTTTGAAAATTATAAAAGATTCCTGGAATCCTAGGCCAAATACATAGTTAAATTACAAACCAACAGAAGCACTGATTAAAATTAACGCTAGCGATTGTTTCTGTTCGCAAGCCACCATTTCAACGTGTAGATGCGGCTCACTCTCAACATAAAAGTGTCATGGATTAAAAACGTAAAACTCCAGACGAGTCTTCTTGCGCGGGTTTAGTTTTTTTCAAAGTTTTGACTGTTGTACAGTCTGACATTAATGACAGCATGACTTATAGCTGTGATCAAGTCTGTACAGTCTGACAAGCAACAATCATAACGGACTATTAAAAATCGTGAAATGTTTAGTTGCTAGAAATTCAAAATGGCTAGAAATTTAAAAAACAAAACGCATTTGGGATTTCAAAGTTGCTTGAAGTTTAAAATAATTCACAACCTATATGGCTCTGAGAAAGTCAGAGGTTTTCATACCTATTTGTTTCTTATTTATGCCTCGTCAAGGAAAACCTTCGAACTAAATTGCCCAGTTCACTCAACATAGGCCCGAAATTGTTTTACCCAAAATAGTTTTTAGAGACTTGCTTCAAGCTAAAGAGAGATCATTTTAACTTTCCAAATCCTTTCATAACCATCATTTAGAAGGAAAAGCTCCAAAACATTCAAACGACATCACAGAATTCACTTCAACACACAGAACAACGAGTTCTTTTTTCCTATAAATCACAGGTTTCATTGACCTGGTCAAATGCGAGAGTGAATGAGAGAGATATTGACATGATAATGATTTGGAGAAAAGGTACTCTGAAGTTGTTATGCCTGTAATAACTGTTAAACATTACAGCGGTCTTGTAGGTCAAGCATGAAATGTCATTTCGCTTGACTCAGCTGTTCGAGTAAACAGGCTGAAATAAATCTGCCAAGATATCCATCAGCAGGAAGTGATGCGATGTTTGCTGTGCACGATCCAGATTAAACGCACTTGATTGACAAAGTGTCAAGTTACACAATTAGGAACGCATGTAAATGTATGAAATAATCCCATGTTATTTCAGCCAGTGTCTAACTGACAAGTCTAATGAAAATATCATCGGACAGGAAATAAACGTACAGTGTGGTTCTAGCACACTACATTGTGTGTGCTTGGATTGACAAGCAATATATATGCAATATAAATACACTGATAGCACTCAAAGCAACATATTTTAAGTTTAAACAATAGAGATGCGCAAGCGCTTGTGATTAATTTGATGTTTTTATGCATATAGGTTGAGTTTATTGTATTCATAATGAATAAACCATTGCTTTTACAGCTGTTAACAAACTGTATTACACAAAGTTTTGATAATTAAGTTCAGCCAAACACAAAATGCAAATTACTTTCTTTACTTGCATCTCTATTCCCATTATACCTAAATTTGGTCTTTAAAATGGACGTTCTTGAATAAGTTTTGAGAGTCACAGGATTGTGTCTGAGGTTAAACTAATTTACCTGCCACATTACCCTGCAAACGCTCCAGCAATGTCAGTCTGTCCAATCCTTTATTAACTAACCCAGCTAACAGATAATGTCAGAACATTGGCTGGACGTTTTGAATGTTCCTACAACATCCAAAATAACATTATTTATGTTTTTGTTACTTAACAGAAATATTAGGAAAACGTTCTCACAACCTAAAATTGTTAGCTGGGAACTACTGAAAACAATGACATCACTCTATACATACACATACAATTGGACTGTCAAGCAGTCCTGAACATTTCAACTGGACAGGGGGTCCCATATCACCATCCAGAGTATAAAATGTGGTTCACTGGACTAGAAGAGTGTGTCACTCAGAGATCAGTCTCTGGGCATTCATAATCACATAATAATCAGCTAGACTGTCAGAGGGTAACTACGGGTTGCTGACAGGAGAGCTTTTCAAGCCTATGAAAAATTTGAATTTAGCTTCTGGTCTAACAGATGTTCCGCATTCATTAAAGTAACAGAGGCCAGCTCAGTCAGAAGAGCAGACTTCAGTTTAGAAGAGCAGTTCATTCTTCTTGACACAAGTAGACCATTGGCTTTCACATCGCTCCTGACAAAAACTAGACCAGTCTAAGCTGGTCTCAGCTGATATTAGCTGGTCTAGTTGGTGTCCCAGCCTTGTCATGCTTGTCTTCAACTGATTTAGCCAGTCTTCAGCCAGTCCAGTCTAACCATCTAAACAACCAAACCAGACCAGTCTGTGAGACCAGCTTAGGCTGGTTAAATGTTTTTTTCTTGTTTCAGTAAGTGATTACTGTTTGTTTCATTAAAAATAATAATGATTGACTTGTTTAATAGGAAACAAACATATTCAAGAATAACATAAAAATGCAACGCCTACATGTTAATTAAAATAACTGTGCTGTCCAGTTCTGAACAAAGTCTAAGATGAGTCAACATGAGAAAGTGGAAAAGATTCTTATATATGTAGACTGGAGAGGGGGCGAAAATCATTTGTGCAAACATCACACACACANAAACATCACATACACACACACACACACACACACACACACACACACACACACACAAACAAATGCACACAAAAGACAAAATCCAAAAGACAAATCCATGAGAATAAATCACTGCAAATACATGCAAGAAGAAATTGAAACAGGCACAAACAAGGGAAAGTGTTGAGGAACTGCATACATTTTGACAACACCATCAGATATCGCATCCTGTATTATACTCTAGTGAACATCTTTCTGCATCAATCAATAGATGTAATCAAGAGCTCTTTAAACAAGCCATGGCAAGTGCAGCTGAGATAATGTGTCATCTCTCTGACAGATATTCAGTGTAGGTGAGAATACAGGCATACACACTGAATATTAGCTTCCACTTGGTCATAATCTTGTAACTGGATCCAGTTAAAAACTATCTGTCGGGTGTTTATACAAATTTGTGAAATTAATGTCAGATCTAGTATATGATTTCAGTAAAGCAAAAGGCGAACATAGCAAATACTAAGAGGTTCTGAAGGTCATGCTTTCAAACCAATGTTTTACTCAGATTGTTAAGCTAATTTGTAAAGGGAAAACAAATGTGGACTTTTGGACCCCACTGTATACACCTGTAGTGCTGTTGATACAAGCAGTCGAAAACTTTAAGGTATGGTAATGGATTCTATATTAACCTAACTCTAATGTTGCAAGCCTAAGGCAACATCCCATCAGAAATCCCCATTAGAATAGATTTATGGAGCGTGTGCTGGGTACATTACACTGAGTGAGTCGCCTGCAAACGTTTACACAGATTATCAGCAGGCCACATCACACTATGAAATATGTCAGTTTGTTTGTCTTATGATGAGCTCGTTATTTAATTCACCTGGTCATTACCAGTTAATCAGGGCTTAAGTGGGAAAATAGATTAAATATAATTACCTGAAATTGTGAAGTGGCATGTCGCATCTAATGTTAACAACAGACAGCATCAGATAATTTTGTTTTTTTGTGGAAAAGTAAACCAAATAAATCAGTGACAGTATCCAATTATAGCATCAACACGCAATTCAAAAGATTTTTAGTAACAACAGACCCCGATAAGGCAAAACAAAACACAAACATAAATCTAGGAAGAGTATAGAAAGAATTATGAACCTGACAACCATTTTAGACGCAGATTTAGTTAAACTACACCCATCAAAAATACAGCTGTTTTCTCTGGCTCTGATGTAATGTTTGTCTAGAAAAAAAAGAGTCGTTTTTATTTATGTTTGTTTATAAATCTCTCCTCATATTATCTATGGTGCACACGCTACTGAATAAAACTGTGCAAGGTTTCGCTAGCCCAGAGGCTGTACTATTTAAAATGCTTTAAACGGTTTCTTCAGAAAAATCTAGATTGATTGACTGGCTTCTTTTTTTCTAAGCTTTAAGCTGTTTTTTAGAAGAAAAACTGCACTGAGAGATAATTATTTTCCCTCAGTTTTGCCTTGATTCTTCAGTAAAATGTAAGGAATGTGTGTGTGTGGGGGGGGGGGGGTTTAACACAGTGCACTGTGTAGTTATTTAACATAACAGAATAATCACAGCACTTCCCACAGATGGTAAGAGAAAAGAAAACCAAATCCCAGATCTGATGGTTCCTGTCAAACAGAGCTCTGGCGTGGTGCTTTCTTCATTTAGATAAGACCAGATGTGAGAAGGATGAGTGAGCGCAGAGATTGGCGCGCTTCTGGGAAACTCTCTCGCCTCTTGCAATAGGAGCATTCGTGCTGTTTTGGAAGCAGCACATGGAAAGCATTTTTGGCTAATGTGATAATTAAATGTCCCTTTGTGTAACACCTCTACAGTGACAATACAAAGATGAAAACCACAGGGGCAAAACTTTAATATCCAAACCAACAATCAATATTCAAAGATATTCTCTAAAGGTGTGTTTATTCTGGATTGGACTCTGCTTTTATCCAACCTAATACGTATCCAGAACTAAATGCTTTGAAAAATGGATACCTTGAGTTATATCGCAGACTATATCAAAAGCTGTTGTTTTTCTCAAAGTTTACATACAACATCTTGGCGGGACAAATTTTCAACATTGGTATGCTAATGGTTTTCAGTTTCTCCACTTGGTTGACACATTCCTTCTGTGTGATGAAGGATAGCGATTACCGAAACACACCCGAATATATTTCCCCGAGATCTCCAGATGATAGAGAGGCACGGGGGTTAATCGTCAGAGTAATAGATCACACCAGCGTGTTTGTTTTATCAAGCCAACCGCATCGTGACATCACACGTTCAGGAATCCTAAAACTTCAGCCGTGGAAGACTATTGCCGTGCAAATATGAGATGCGATTTGATATACGAGTTATTTTTATTTGAGTACACCGAGTTACCCTCATCTACAGGTCACAAAGAATCTGATAAAACGCTTAAACAGTCATTCGCTGTGACTCAAGCAGATAATTGAGCCTTTGAAATGTTTCAAAGGCTGGCAGCTGACAGTTTAATGAAACCGTTTATTTACTCCACTTTTTCACATTGCAGCTGGCGATTAACTATTGAATCGGAAAACGCACATTTTAATGAGCGCCATAAAATTATTACACTCAATACAAACTACTCAAGTTATGTGCCAGAATGACAAAACAAACCATTTGCTGCTAATTACGTCTGAATAAGCGAAGGCCACAAATACATCAGAATTTATAAAACTGCTCATGTGTTTAATAAAACGATTGATTCTTGTTAAAAAACAGACAAATCACATTCTGTTAGAAATGTGACTTTGATATACAGTAGCTGCAGTATCATATCAAAGCGGGGGCTTGGAGATAGACAGCATAAAAATCTACTTTATATTGCCACCAGCATTTGAAAAATGGTACAAGAGTTTGACAAAACATAAATAGGAAATATCAAGCCCCAGGGAAAAATCAGAAAGAGAAGCTGAAGGACAGTTTTTTTAGTCAGAGATTTCTAAACGTCTTTAGGACGCTAACATAGAACCACACTGATGAAAAACTGAGGAAATCTAATGGACACTGACGTGTCAGTTTTCATAAAGCCAGTGAAACATCATTTAATTGTGGAAATATGACTCACACTTTCCTCATACTTGAGATTAAAAATATTGAAATGCAAAAGCTACACAAAGAATTTTTACAGATTAGATGCTTCATAAGGTTTCTCTCAATCAAATCCAGGCAAGATTCACCAGATGGTAAAGCCTGATTGTTACTCATTGCACTAGATCTATGAAATTATCCTCTTAGAACATAGAATTAAAGCTCAGCAGTGTCGACTGACTAAGTAGGCCTATGCATTTTATGTATACAAGGAATAAAGGAGAGAACGTCCTTGCTTTTCCTTGGATATTTCTGCCGGGATAAATCATTCCTACCACGGGGGCCGCATCAGCTGACTGCCGTGTAACCATCCATGAGAGCTGATGATACATCAGTGCCAGAAGACGCATCTCTTTGCCGCTGGATATTGGAGATCACACAGCGCGAAGATCTCAGCCTGTCACTTTGCATGTGTGCCGACACCGCTGTCGCAGTGAGATGGCGTTTCTGCTGGTCCCATCGTCTGGTAAAAACAGATGTTGCGTGCTGCTCTGCGAGCTATACTGTGAGGAATGGCCCAAATCTCAGCTGCATTAAAGCAGCTGTTTTACTGCCTTTTTAAAAGCATTCTGCATTAAAAATAATACACTTTCACTACTTTATCAATTAAGATGATTATTGTTCTGCATATAGGCATGAGTGTAAGTCAGTCCCAGAAAATTACATACAGCCGTGCTGATATTCAGTATGACAGCATGATTGCAAGAGTATTACTTTTGGACAATAAACAAGTATTTCCCAAGTATTAGGGAAAACTGTGTAAATACACCACAAATTATGGCCAGTACAACGTATGGGTACTTCTTTCTCTGACAACAGAAACCATAAGCATCAAGCTTACAATCCTAGAGTATGTTAGTGAAGTGGGGTGCCAACAATTTGACCTCCTTCCTCAAAGCACACAGATATTACTCCGTTCCAAATCCATTCCTGGCATTTCTATTTCCACTTTCAATTCCATTTTTCATTTCCAATTCCATTACTAACCTGATCCGAGGCAAACTCACACAGTTCCGTGACCCACTCCACACATTACTCTGAAACGCTGCAAAGACATACAAGCAAACAAACAGTGAAACGATCCCGTACTGTTTCACTAAATACTATATATGGAACACGGAGGACCAGAACTATTGTATGAAATAAACTATATAGTCATTAACTACTATAAATAATGAAGGCAAAGGAATGGCTTCTTTTGAAACCCTATAAATACAACAATCCATAAGTGTTGTGGTTTGATGTTACCCTGTAGTCCAAATATGCTAACAGAAACTGTTCATAATGGGATTAATGCTCCAGTTCAAACAACCACAAATTCCAGTTCTGTGAATGTCATGGAGATCGGAGGCAAATCTATTGCGTTAGGCACAGGCTTAGCCATGTGTGTTGGTTTCTCAATGAGAAAAGGTACCATGAAAATGAGACTTTACTCAATATATTGATTTTTCAGCTGCAGACCGAAAAATCATTTTCAGCAATTACCGTGGTTGAATTTTTCTCATATGTGGAAGAGGTCAGCCATAACTATGGAATTTCACAGATGTGTATTTATCTATTTACTGTGGGGCAATAAAAATAAGTACATTAAAGCACATAATAAAAAATAGATACCGCCTTCCCCCACAAACAAAACATTATGTACTTCCAGAAAGAAAAAACTGCTAAAAGGATGCGGTTCCACAAACTCTTTCTATTCATGTTTCCAAACTTGAAAATGTACATGTAAAGACTTATGTATTTAAAAATCCATAAGCAAATATGACTTGCGCACACAACCAATGGACAGATATTCTCGATGTTTCCAGCTTTACATCTGTCAAAATATTCATGTTTGTGATTTTATTTGTGTTACTCGAGGTTCCCGACCACACAGGTCGTTCGGTGGCACGAAAGCCTATTTTTTCATCTTCTTTTGTTTTCTTCAAACTTCTGGGGGAAATTGCTCTCATCACCCAGTGCACCCAGGGCCTGACAGCAGTGTGTCAATTGTTTTCTCTCAGCAGAAAGAAGAAGTCTAGTATCTCCCGCTCCGTCATTCTGACAGCCGAAAGGGAGAATAAAAAAATGAAATAGGTGAAACCAGACAACTGAGGTTATCAAAGAAAAAAGGGGGAGGAAGCTACACCCAGCCTTCTCTCTCCCCAATGTTGCTTTGTGGAAAAATAAATAAATAAAAAAGACTGAAGTTGAGAAAGTGTCATGTTTTTCGATCCCAGGGTTCCATGAATAGTGAGAGAGTGAACTTCCCTTTTGCCTGAGTGACAGGTGGTGAAAGAACGCGAGGTGAGGTGTATTGAAGTGTCTGAGAATACCCGCCTGTGGGAGAGCTTGCCACTTAGTGCAACCCGATCATACCGAGGTTCTGTTACAAAAGCTGAATGTGTGAATCTGAAGAATAGCCGGTACTGTACAGTACTCTGCCCTCCCGTTCACATTTTCAATTTTTACCGGCTCTGTGTAGCCTAAATGTGAGTTTTATGGCTTTAAAGGTATGGTAGCCAATTTTGAAGGCTAGCAATATAAAGCACGCTTAAGAGCCCACTCTCTCTTCAGAACGCTCTCGAAAGCCCAGCCTCCTCAAGAAGTGCGCTGATGTGGCATACAATACATAGTCTGACAGGCAAGTAGGACGATCAGAGAAATATGTATAGAAATGTTGTTTAGACTAACAACAGTGATGTTTAAACTATTTACTGTAAATAGAGAGACTTCTAAAAAGAGACTTTAAACCAGCATGGAAAAGATCCCCTACTCTGCTTTTAAGTCCGTGTCTATTACCTTCAAAGTCATTTATATTCTGCAATGTTAAAAGCTGACAAAATTAACTTTAGATATACATGTTTAAAATGATCAGTCTCTCTGAGAGAAGAACAGGGACAGAGAAACGGTCATCTTGGGTCACATGACTGTCAGACAGGAGGCAGGTCACCCTCATTCTGGTGCTTTTTTCCGGTGACTAACATCTGTTCTGTGTCTTATGAGGATAAGGGCAAGAAATGACATTTCTGCATCTCCTACTCAGAAATATTGGCTTTTACTGATGTTGCGAGTGGCCTATACCATCACTATATTTATATTGAGCTCGTATAATAAGATTTTCTACTTATAAATACAACAAATCAATGAGCAAATTACAACAGGCTCAAGTTGACTTGAGCGATATTTAACATACAACTATTGAAAAAGTACTTTTCAATAATCTCCTGTGAGCTGATAATGCATCTTGTGTAAATACAGGTCCCTGTATGAGAATATACTAGGGAAGAAAAATGCGATATGCAATTACTTATAATGCGACACATAATTTTGCTTAGCTTTCCTGCGATCTGCATTGACCAAAAACACTCGCTATACATAACTTCCGAAGTATCAAAATCATTTATTTATTGTGAACAATTGCGATGGTTGTGTATTCAGCGATATGCGTGTTTGCAATATATTTTAGTATATTGCACAGGCCCAGACTGTAACTCGCTCATCTGAATAAAAGCACTGGGGAAAAAAATGCAACGATCTTAAATAAATGCATACGGCACAGTTTATCCAGTGGTGTCATTGCCCCAGTGTAAATATAACGTCAAAAATAAAAAGTTCATAAAAAGCTAGTTAAGTTCTTCTAAGTTGAGGCTTAAGCAAAATTAAAGAAACAATCTGTAACGCAAAATAGCATTGCTAAAAAAACATTTACATGCTTGCTGAGACAAATTAATTCCATTTTCTTTTTTCATAACGTATGTGCACATCTCCTGGCATTTTAAAGGAACAGCAATCATCTGTCTTTATGAAACAGTACTGGTCCTCGTTTAATTACTGTGTCGCTTTAATAAACTGAAGGTTGGACTGTCCAAACACGTTTACCAACCCCCAGATATTTAATGCAATTAGTGCTGATAGACTGAACTACTGTACCAGGGGCAAAAGAAGACTAAATGAAACATTATAAATGTTATCTTGAACATTCTAAAACGTTTTTTAGATGTTGTATTAATGTTATTGCTTGGTTATAAAACCGTTATTTAAAACTTTTAAATCTAGAACATTTTAAAAGGTTTCAATAACTACTTAATAACTACATTTCTATATGATATATAGCATTAAAACGCTTTACTGCCATTACAGCAAGTGCGGTTTTTGCGAGTTCTGCGAGAACTTTTAGAGAACAACGTTCTGAGAACGGAACGTTTCCTGTTAGCTGGCTTGCATGAATCATATTGGCATGACAAAGGCCCCATTGACTTCCATCATTGGTACATGAAAGACATTCTGATGCTCAAAGTCACCTTAGTCATGGAAACGAAATGATTTTTAATCTGGGGATAAACCAGCATGATAATTGCTCACTACTGCATATAAAGCGGCAAGCTATATATATCACAGACGTCCTAATTGTAACCATGGGGATAAGACAGAGCTCAGCTGATAGTGACAGGGATGTGTTGGCGAGGGACTGTGATGTATAGATTATGGATTTGTTTAAAGCTTTGGTGCTTTGTAAGTTTAACAAAATTTCTAGACCTTCAGATGTACTTTTAAGCTAAATTATTGCAAATGTCACATTTATCGTACAAGACAGCTCCAAGACTTGGAGTTTACATTCGCTATTTATTTACACTAAGCAGTAAACATATGTCCAGTATACTTTATCCTGTTAACCTGTTTGGGATTATACATTTACTGTATCGAGGGCAAAATAGAATAAAATCCAATAGTCCAATTATAGTGCTGCCTGGGTACTCGTGCAGTTAGATGGTTAATACCAGCCTCAGCAAACCCATGCTTCATATAAAACCTATACATCAGCCAGTAAAATCATTAGTGTCAGACTAGTCTGACTAGTTAAATTGTTTGAAATTTTGCCTGTGCAGAATACAAACCTGTAAGTCACACAGAAATAATTAAAGTATTATTAAAGTATTATTAAAATCCTTTTAAAGCAAGTCAGTTCAAGCGGACAGTTATTTTCTATGTAGGCGACAGATATACAAGTCTACTACCGTTTGAATCTACTTGCCCAAAACATAGCAACAACTATTTTGTAGTTTGGTCCATTTAATGTGTTAACAACTGACTGTATAAAAAGGTGATTGGGTCTTTTATACGAAAGGCGGGGCTTCCTTCCATTCTTCCATTCACTATATTGCATGTTACAAATTCTTCCATATGACACAATTTAATCAAAGAGGTCCATACCTTCCTTCTATAATGTTTCTGGTATTGAACCCATTTGTAATTTCTTTATTAAGATGTGAAGCACCACCAAGACACCGTACTTTGCCCATCCTGACATTTAAACACGACGTCTCCAGACAACAGATCTGTTGTTGATTCGGACCTGATATTATCTCCATACCGGTTAAGCTGTTTACCATATCGCACTGTGGCACTTATTCAAGCGCTGGATAGTTATCAGTGGCGCGCTGAGAGACATGAAGGATGAGCTCCTGGTGAGAGCTCTGAGAGCTGGCCCAGTAACAGCTGCTAATGAGTGAATCTATGGAGTCTCCTCACAGCAGCGTTACAGAGGAATGCCACAAACAACAATGGCAGCGCTCGCTATTGATTTAGCTGTATCGTCTCTCCCTGGCTCCCACACAATCGCTCTTCCTCTCTCTCGTTCCCTCATGAGCATTAAAGAGAGATTAGTACCCTGCAGATAAAAGAGCAGAGTCTGTAGCCTTTTGCTTTTCTTCAGAAGTCATTATGACTGTGATGATACTGTAAAACGCTCTTAATTTTTTTTGTTCTCCTAAAAGAGAGAAAACGGGCTTTGAAAACGAACACCTGCTAGCGAGAAAATCCCAGGAAGCCTTTTATGGCTTGAAAAAATTGTGTAAGAGATGATAAGACCTATATACAGTATGAGCATCTGCATGTTTCCTGAACCAGCATGTGCAAGGCTTGTATCAGCTTGTTTAACAGGTAAACTAACCTTTAAGGGGAAGAGCTACAGTATTGAGAGGACAGGAAATGACCCAAACTGGATTAGCTTGGCTGACATTCTCCAAAAATGTAATAAAAAATGTTCTTGCAGTAATGTTAGTAAAACGTTTTTAACATTATCTATCACGTTAAAAACACTATTCGTAAGGTGTTAGGGGAACGTTTCAAAAACATTACAGAACTTTGATTAACAAACATGTTAATAACATCTAAATAACTGGATGTTTTGAATGTTCCTAGAACTTTTTAAACATTTGTAACATTTTTAGTATGGAAATGTTCTTACAATCTGAAATTGTTAGCTAGGTATGCCATAGCTTTAAAACCAACAAACATTTCCTGTAAGCCTAATTAGCATTCAACGGGAGGGCTGGGCTTAAACCTTTATTAAGCACTGTGTTAAATTACCAATAAAATTAAATTGCTTCAGGGACTAAAATTCCAATTTTAAAAATAAGCAGAATAAGTTGAATTTATAAAAGTGGATTTTACATAAATATCATCAATTAACTGATATTTGTTCCATAAAGACATATTTGAAGACCTATTATTTTAGACCTATTTGGTCAGTAAAGGTCTCCAATGTGCCAATCAAGTATCTTTATTACTAGTGCTGGCAATTCATAAATATAATAAAGGATTACAATAAACTTTAACATCGATGAACTTACTCTGAATCACGTTTGGAATTTTCTATAAGAGCAAAACCCAACAAATAATACTTTTATGGTACTTACTTTTCTCTAGGTGGCCAAAAACGCCCCTTGTATATCTCAATCAGACACCTCCCCTATGATGATGTATGTAATTTGCTCATTTGCTAACGATTACCGCCCGCTGTCAGCTCGCATTGTTTTCAGAGTGTCATGGCTAATGAGTTTGCATCTGTGATGAGAGCAAGATGCTGGTACAGCTTGGAAAAGTCACGCTGCCTTAACCTCACCCAGACCTTTCAATGTGCCAGTTGGAAAAGGTCACCAGCCCAGCAGAACGGAGCATGCTAGCAAACGTGCCAAACAAGGCATGTGTGTGTGCATGAGTGTTTCTGAGCCAAGTCTGTTGGGCAGCGGGTGTTGGCCACCTGTATATGTTGTCATCCCAAGCGATAACAATCCAACTATGGCTTCCAATTTTCCAAGTGCAAATTCATCTCATTAGTTGACATGCACATCCGCAGCCACTCTGATGAGCAGGGTGCCACTCAAGCAAAAACTTTCTCAATTTAATAAGCCCACTCTGCCCTTTTCCACGGCCAGCCTTGGCTCCAAGCTTTTGTACTGACATTTGTACACACATTTGTACTGACATCAACATGCCTTTGTTACTGCCTTTGTTCTCACAAGCTTCTCTGACATCACTGAAAACAAATGGTAGTCTCTGATCTCTAGTCCCTCCGCGCGTCTCTCAGAACGGTATGTGCAAAACTATATATTTTTAAAAAACAACTAGTTGACCAGTTGACCGACTAGTTGACTGGAAGCTCAGAAAAAGAAAAAAACAGCACTAGATACAACACAACAACCAAAAAGAGATCTGTTTAAAAATGCAGCCTTTCCAAGAGGAATCACCACTAAAATCATATAGTATTAAAGCAGTATTAAAAAACAGTATTAAAAATATTATTTTAATACTAACTTCAAATATCATATATACTACATATGACTTGCAGAGGCCCCAGAACCAGATACCAGAACCAGAGTGTGGGATGGAAAACATTTAGTCAAAACTTTATCTTGACTTCTAAGATTCTGCACCATCCCAATATCTCATACCAAATTCCAAGACATTTACTACACTTTCTAGACAAATCATTACAAGCTAGTCCTAACATCATACAAATTTTTGAGCAATAAATGTCTAGTAATGTTGTATCTTCGAATCAATAACAACCAACATATCATAAATCATTAGTATGACACATCTGCACAGGGAAAACAGGTCTGTTATTCATCTATGCTAGTTAATTGTTGACTAGTCAACAATCATGGCCTTTCCCTAACCTTAAACAGCCAAATCAGGGTCAATTCTTAGTTTTGATCTCTACCTGCTACTGCATGATCAACATTGTTCTAATTTGGAAAGCAACTGTATAATCAAAATGTGTAATTCTGTTTCAATACAACCTCATGAGGCTGCAGCTCCACATGCAACTTTATTGTCTCAGCATTAACATTCTGTTTTTTGACAGTTGTGGGAACCCTCAGGGGACACTTTACACACAGCAGTGGATCTGTTTTGCTGATGCTACACATTGATGCCTGCTCAGTTTCTCCTCACTCCGGTGAAGAACAACAAATTATAAAAATTGAATAATATGAAAATTGATTTGCCTCATTTGTGAGCTGAGCAGAGCATTATATCAAACACTGTTTTGACTGAAACTTTCCTATGTCATATGGTGTCTTGGTGCAATTTTAACTGCTTAACGAATCCACTGGAGAACTTTTCCACAAGGACAAGTTTATGCAAACATTAAACTTCTGTCATTATTTACTCACTGTCATGTTGTTCTAAACCTGTACGCCGTTGTTTTCATGGAACACACACATACAGAAACAGAAGTGACTGTCAACTTAAAAAAACAAAAAAAACAAAAAACAAAGCAAAAGCACTTGGAAGCAGATTGAACATTAGCTAAGGAAATGTTATTAGTGCTCAGTTACCTTAAAGCAAAAGGTACTTTTGTGGTACTATAATTTAGAGAAATTAATAAATGCGTAAATATAATTTTTATTTTTTGTGCACTGTTCCTTTAAGATCATATTGTTTCACCTGCAAATAATGACTCCTCCTTTGTGTAAGGACACAAATTTACTTTAGAAACGTGACAGGAAACATTACTGGAAGCAAATAAGGTGTAACACATGTGGACACCAATCAAAGAAACGTGACTGCCCTTTGTTGGCAGCAACACACATTTACAAGCTGTTAAATCATGCTTTACGTGTAAAAAACTGAACTCTTGCAATATACCCATCAAGAATATCAGAGCAGCGGATTACAGAGCTTTGAATTCTGTGGCCTTGCAGTTATCCACTGTGTGAATGATAAGAATGCTGAGCAGGTTATGGACCTTAGCTTTAGAGAAACAAATAGCATTGCTCATTAAACTCGCCTTTGCTGCTGTGCATGTTGATTAAAAGCAAAAGCACTTTTTCAGGGAGAAACTTCAAGTGACTGCACCTCAGAATAGACGGTCATTATGTTAATTTTTAAAAATGTCTGAACACTATTAGATACTGTAATACTTACATTTATGTATTTTGGCACAGGCTGTTTTTAAAGCATTCGTAATATACGTTACTGTCCTCTGTGAATCAAACCTGTGATTTTAGCATTGCTAGCACACTGCTCTACCAAGTAGCCTCTACAGAAATACCCCAGCTTACAATTTTAGGCTGTAGGAACGTTTCCCCAACATTTCCATTAAGCAACAAAAATGTTAAAAATTGGTTTGGTTAAAAGAAGACTATTCAAACTTTATGTAACATTTTTACATTTTTTATGTAACTTAAGAATAAGTTGTTGAAGTTTTTGATATGATATACAAACTTGAAAAAAAATCTGACGTTATGATAACTTCGAGAAAACTTTTAGACAACATTTGCCAACGTTCCCTGTTAGCTGGGATGTTGATAAGGTAAATGAAAATACGGAGAAAGAATGAGAGAGAAAGAGATAAAGAGAACTGTGAGAGAGCTTAATTAATTGTGTTATGTAAAAACCCTCAGGCTACAACACGAATGATTCATTTCGCCCTCAAGATCGCACAGAAAACACTAGAACAAAGAGACAAACGCTCTTGGCGCACAAACACCGCTCATACATAACAAAGGCTGACTGGATGGCTGATATATCACAATTATATCAGGAACAGCATGCGACAATATTTGCAGGCTTAATAAGTCAGTAAATAGGGGCTTACCTGTTAATTTAGAAGACAGAAATGGCAGGCAAGCAAACATGGAGAAAGAAAACAGTATTAATATACTGTAAAAAGAAAAAGGTGCATATTTTGGGTTGTTTTATTGCTCCAGTAGGAACTGCTTGTTTAAACCTTTCATTTTTCCATTTATACATTTATGTGGTGAACTGTAAACATGCTGATCCATATCATCAGTTTGGACTAGGTTGCTGACTGTGTTATGTTGTGGCTGGGGCAGTTTATCAACATTGTTTGTTTGGCTTGTTTGTTTACGCTTTGTAAAGAACCTTCAGCACCGTGAAAACACTATATAAAGTAAAATTTTACGTGCGTTAATTAATAATACTAACTGATCAATTGCATGAAACGCTGGATCGTGATCTTAACGTGGCGTAACTATTTATATTTTTATGTGACACGTTTTAAATGAGCAAAAAATGACTACTAAGTACCTTGAAAAATCCAAGTCATTTAATATTAAAAAGAGAAACAGCAAAAACACAATAATAGTGTTAAATCAGAAAGGCTTCCTTGCGATGCGCAGAAAGACATTTCATTCCCCAAGGTGCCTATTTAATGTCTACCTGAATTGAATAAGCTAAATAATGACTCTTCTGGAAGCTGGAGCTGTGACATTCAGACAGAGGCGATAAGAGCAGACCTCAGGGAGGTCCAATCTGTCAAACAGATGCATGAAAGCGAGTTTGCATGCAGTTAATCTTTTAAGAGAACCATGTGTCTTCTACCCCCGCGAAACATTCTTCATCACAGAGAGCAGGAGATATACTGTAGAACTCCTGGACAGTCTTATGAAAGAGAAAAGAACGTCTCCGGAGTGCCGGCTAACAGGGAACGTTCTCAGAACGTTGGCCAATGTTCATTAAAAATCCTTTTAAAGTTATCATAACAGTTCTTGCAGTAACATTAGTAGAATGTTTTTCTAACCTTATATGTCATGTATCGCTAACTGCTAGTAGCTACTGGAACGTTTCTTATTACAGAATTAAAACATGTTTGAATGGTTTTTTCAACCAAGCAGTAACATTAATACAACTATAATCTAGAAAACTGGAAGTTTTGAATGTCCCTAAAACTAAAAAAATGCTTTTAATGTTTTTGTTACTTAATGAAAATGTTATGGAAACAGGCCATCTAACACCCCAGCTAACAATTTTAGATTGCAAGAATGCGTATTGGTACTGATTTCCCAAAGAAATCAATTCCGCTACTGATTTAATTTGATTCCAATTTAGATTCAATACTGATTCATTTGCTATTAATATCAGCACCAGGCCTTACTAGGTTCTAGCAGATGAGGAGGCTTTGTGATGGCCAGACAGACAGCAGGAGAAGTGGGTAGTGGTCATGGGCAGGGAAGTAGCACAGACCCAGGAAAAGTTACCTGCTGGGACACAATGTATTTTTTAATAGGAGGAGTGAACAACCATGGAATTTAAAGTGGGCACAATTCCATTAAACTCATATGGGCGCTGCAGAGATGCCAGGCGCATCTGAGCACCACTAGCCACAAGGATCTGGCCGGATGCTACAAATAATGTTTAACAATAATATTTAACAATATATTCTTCTACAGGCATTCATTAAAATATCAGTCTTGGAATTGTATGCCACAATACTGGATCGAGCAAATGAACAAAGCAATTAATTGGAAAATCTACATTTCTATTCAACCCTACAGGCATATCTATTTATCAAAACTTTTGCTTTTCATTTTTGAACAGTTTTTCATATTTCATCATTACCAAAAGATAAAGATGAGTGTGTTAATATATGATAATCTTGTAGTCAATGGGTTCCTCAAATGTGTGACTTTAAACAATGCATGTCCTGGTATCAGAAAGAGCGTCAGAGGCTAAATAATGCGTTCATGAGCATTCTTCTCATTAATGACTGTTCTGCTTCATTAGGTCTGGGCTGCTGCCAATGAGATCATCCATCATGCGCGCACACACACACACACACACACTCTCAACAACTTCTAAACAGACTTCACACACACACACACACACGCACGTCACCGAGGATTCACATAATTCCACACATCATTTGCAATTGACATATTACTTCATCCTGAGGACCGAATTATGTATCAATCTTGCCATTTTTCTATCCATCCATCCATCTTTTAAATTTATCTCTATAGCGCACGTACATCGGACGATCAATTAGAGAACTTTTCAGTTGGAGGGCTTAATTACTTCTCATGTTCTCACAGCCATCTGGCAGGTCCTCTGGCACCTTCTCTCATCTGGTGCAACTGATTGATACCCAGAGTGATGAAGATACCCAGGGTGATGAAGATCCCCTCTTGCCATCATTCTGCTTTCAAACACTGCAAACCTCAGAGGAACCACACAAACAAAAAACATCCGCTGCTCATTGGCTCACATCCCTGTGTGGTACCCTGATGTGTCACACAATGTTAGAATTTCAGATGAATGCTGTGTTCTAACCAGACAATAAAAGCTATTTATTTTGCATGGTTTGTCCATGCAAGCAGCTACTGTGATAATACATTTGAATGGTCGCTTAGTTTGTGTTTGTCTGGCATTGTGCCGAAGGCCTCACCCACAACAAAGACTCACTAAACCACTTCCACTCTCGTATATTAACCTTCAAACATGAATAAGCCTAGAAGGAACT
>JAZGTJ010009475.1:0-19346 GCA_036877575.1 Botia almorhae
TTGGTTTTAAAGACACATTGTGATGCCTGTGTATGATATACAGCAGGGGGTTCCATTTTTTCCAGGAATTACCCTTACAGGTGAAATTTATCTCAAGACCCGCCAAAATATTTTTTAGCGGAAATATGGGGAAAGAAACACACATTTGTTCTCTTTTAGTAGAAAGTAGCTTTTATTTTCTGTGTTATTGATTAATAAAATATAACTGTAACTGCAACAACAAAATATTAAATGATATCAAAATCAGTAAAAAGAAACTATTAAAGATACCATTAAAATGTAAATCCGCCATATGACCTTGTGACGCCCACCATATCCCACTATGTAACCCACAGGTGGGTCCTGGCTCAGAGTTTGAAAACCCCTGATATACCAAACGAATGTACATTAGATATGCATTGGATACAGAACTGTTTCTAGTACAGTAATATAGTATAATTGTTATAATGATACTGTAATATTATTACAATTCATTCAAATGTTTATACTAGTTTAAAAAGCACTTTTTGGACTAACATTTGTTATTTCGTGTTATAGTGTTATTTGTTAATATATGGCTGTCATCACCTATTCAATTCAATAGGGTAAGTAGCCACTGTACCTGTCAGTATCCATGACACTGGACAGAGATAGAGGGATAAAGTGAAAGAAATGATATGGAGAGAAGTAGGGCAGTCATCAGTCTCCTGTATGAGCCATTTTAATGAATAGACCTTTTTCAGTGGTCCCTCAGTAATTTTATAGCATTACACCAGCATCAGCTTTGCCCTGCTTTGATGAAAATGATAATAATTATAGCAATTGTGCTTTCTTCCATGGACAAACAAGACCGATAATGTATTTTGTGACACCTAGGGTCCCTGCTGAAATAGTCCCACCATCCAGTCGCACCGTGGGCCACACCATCCAGCGCTCAGGAGACTAGTGAAAATTGGAAGAGCACTTTCAAATGATCATCTGGTGCTTCATCAAAGCCATGCTGTCAGTAAATGTTTCCACAAAAAGGAAAAGGGTCATCGAGGTGTGTTTAAGATGAAGCCAAACACTGAAGACAATGTAATGAAGAAACTGGCACTGAAGAAAATAATAAAATGGAATCCAGGTTCAATATGTTATTGTGGTTATTGAAAATAGGCCTTTAAAGACAAACAAATTTGGCTTTACCTTGACATCTCTGAAAACAAGGAATGTGTGTGTGTGGTCCTGGTATTTACTACATTATGGGGACCAAATGTCCCCTCAAGTATAGTAATACCAGTAAATTTTGACCTTGTGCAGACATTTTTAGGTCAACATGAGGCAACAGGCTTATAAATCATACAGAATGACCTTTTTGAACATCTAAAATAGCAGAATGTTTTCTGTCGGGGTTAGAGAGTTAGGATTAGAGTGAAGGGTAGGGTTAGGTTATATTGTTTATAACTAGCTGTGTGTGAAAACAATATAAATCTATGGAATGTTCCCATTTAGACAGGATAAGATTTCAAATGTTTTAAAAGTTTTCAAATTTTCAAACATTCCATTAAAATTTAAATTGTCTGCAATTTATGCAACATCAGCTTAAAAGGAATTAATCCATCCTTGAACTTTATCTGCAGAGTTAACCACAGTTACAATACACAAAATACAATACACAAATGTTTATAATGCACAAAATACAAAAATCACAGTCAAACAACAAATAGTGATAATGTGAGACCCCAATAATGTTTGCAAGGATTTTATTAAACATTGTTAGCTTAGACTCCAATTCGTAAATCTCTTCATAAAACAATAAGGAAGTTCAGAATGTATACGGTAATACACATAGCATGTGTTCGCTGATTTTCATTTGCACCCCTCTGTTGTATGTCATTACCATAGAGGGCAATAATCTAATAATGGCAGAAAGATTAAATTTATTAACTTCTCAGGTTTGACACACAGAAGCAGAATGACTTTTATTAAGTTCAGTATCTTATCCACTTGAGAAGGTGTAAATATAAAAGTTTTATTACTGTTGACAAATCATTTACACACAACACAGTAGCCCAGTGCTCTCCTATGCATGGCAGAATTTAATTAACTAGACTTGTCATTGGTCCTATTTGACCATAGTCTGAGCGAAATTAAATTATGATACTGATATCCTTACTTTACCCAGCAGGAAGTTGAATAAGAGGGCTGATTAAAAGTCAGACCACAAAGGGCATTTCAACTTTTAATACCGTGATTAAATATGCAATAACTTGTCAACATAAAATAACAATTTAAATAAATTTCATAACTCATTAATATGAAACTACTATTCTGTTAGGGTTTATGGAGATAACATGCCATGGGTGTAGAATGCTCTGCTAAACACACAGATGTTTTTTAGCTATATCTGCCCAGCAGGCAAAACTATCATCACCTAGTATTTGCCCTTTTATTGTTCAATATTACATTTTCAAATTCTCCAGTAGCACATTAAAGCTATAGTAGTATCTGTGCAAACTGCCACTTATAACAGGTCCACACTGAAATAATACTTGCTATCTCTTCTTATTGACTTCTTATGACTTCTTTATTTTTTAGTTGACAGCTTTGCATGCATTGTCAGCCTTCTTAGAGAAAAAGGTATTATTGTATTATTGTTTAATTTTTAATTTTTAAATGAAAACCAACATTGTTCAGTTTGAGAGGACTGTTACACAGATTAATTATCAAATGTTCTATTCAGAATTAATCAAACGTATAAATCATTTTTAAATGCTGACTGAATGATTAAAACCCTTAAATTAAGACAGTGACTAAGTGCATGATTATGCACAGAAGTCTGTCAAATCTGTTTTTATGTAGTCTGCTGAATTCAAAAGAACAGCATTAACTTGCGAAACTGATTAAAATTAATTGCAATTTAAGGAACAAGGTGTCCTAACTGGATGTAAGAGAGGATTTTTGGTAGTCCTGATGTTATCTTTGAAATGTTATTGCTACCATGTTTTTATACCTTAATTAGCAAAATTTGTTTACACACATTAATTGTGTTACACTCAGAGTACCTTGAAATTTGGTGTGAATTTATTTACTCATGAAGATGCTGCTGTCAGTATATTTTAAAGCCAAATTCCTAACTGAAAGAATTATATAGTATGAATTAAAATGGGGAATTAAATTCCCTGCATTTGCTTTTCATCATATAAAACAATAGAATTATAAAATTTCTGTAATCAAATTTAAGGTCTACTAGAATACGGCCTGACTAAATTCTGAAGAGTGAACAGGAATTTCCATTATCCAGAGCCTCTGATTGATGTTCCAGGTCTTTATTGCCTCCTTTATGACAAACAGTTTCTTATAATTACACCTGTAACCTACAATTAAAAGATTTATAATTTCCTGTGGTGACTGTCAAATTGTCTCATTATGACATCAATTGTGTATGAGTTCAATAAGAAGGATAATAATAAGAGGAGTTTTTATGCAAGACTGTAAATGATTTTTCATGTAAACCAGGGGTTTTCAACTTTTATAGAGTCAGGAACCCTCCCCCCATCCAAATTCTCAGCCAGTCTAAGGACCCCTTAGCTATATTGTCTTAGCAAAACTTTCATATGAATATTACTGTAATAATTAATTACAGACCATTATTTAATGTTCATTCAAACGCCAGGTTTAAGTAATATAATTATCTGTTTTATAGTCTACTTTGTTGTCTAGCTATTAAGCCTTATTTTATAAAGGTAACCAGGGAAATATAGCTGAACTGTGATGAAGTGGTGTAACACATTACATTTCATCAACCTCAGCTGTTTAACACCTCAGCACAATGGGGACATAACAATAAATCTCTAATTCAATAGAAGTATTCAAAAATAATTCTCTTTTAAAAGGATCAGAGAACGTTTATTTTGAAACCTTATGTAAAGAGTTATGTAAACTCACAGTGTCTAATGTAAAGTTTTTTTCCTTTGTAAAAGCAACAGCAAGTACAAAGTGTGGACTGAAATAAACAGATTATCACAGAAGCGTAAATGTATTATATTATGGAAAATAGATCCAATAAGGTTTAGGAATAGGATGTGGTAATTTTGTCTTATTAATTAGCCAACACCTTTAAATGAATCACCTGAAACATAACAATAAGCTGAAAAACACACACACAATTGATTTTGTGTGGGCAAAGGAGTGCTCACAACCGTCATTCTATGCATGAAGTGTTATGCTGACGTCAGACCTCAAACGGCGTGACATCATTGGGGGTACACTGTTTAAAGTTGTCAGAGACAGACGTTTCCGAACAGTGCAGGTGATCCTCGCCTTCTGAAAGAGTATACAATAAACCAGCGACGCTTTCAGGCTCCAGCATCATTGAAAAAAAACTGGCTGTTAATCTTTGCACTCCTGGAGTCGCCGTCTCTAACCATTTCTCTTTCTGAAAAGCTGTCTATTCTTGACTATTCTATTCATCTATTCAACACTACGGTGGACATTGCCAAAGAAAAACATCTGTAAACAGGTAAGCTATGGAGAAAAGTACAGAACTTAAATTTAGGCTAAAAGTTTCCGAGATAAATAATGTAATGCTCCTTAATATGATTTTATGTGCAGCTATTCGTAATAACAAGTAGTGATGGTGTCTCATCGGTATAGTAACATGGGCAAGATTAGGCTACAGGTTATAGTTTATAATTTATTAAACATGTATTAGAGCTTGTCTACTATGCCCTTAATTGCTTTATATTTTCTCCATAAGAAAATATATATGCGAATATTTATGTTGCTTTTATTTATTATGTATAGCCCATGGCGTTAACTGTGAACTCCTGGTGCACTCTGGCTTTGAGCGCCTGTCTCGTGCTGACAGTTCAGGCTGAATGCGGCAGAGACTGCGCGCTCTGCATCTACCGCCTGTTCCGTCAACAGACTGAAAGCGACACAGTGGTGAGTTTGATCGCCGACATGTAATTATTAACCCGCTAAACATAAAACATTTATGGGCAATATTTCTTTCTACCCAAACAAACTAATACAGTAATTGATAAAATGTAATTGTATATTTTGTTATAGTTAATGTTGTGTAGGTTTCTTCAGTAAAATATTAATACAAGTGCCATCAGCATTTATAACATTGTTGTTTGATATACAATACTTTGTTAAAATATATTGTTAAACACGATGAAAAAAAACATTTGATTTAATGTGGACAGTGTGTGCAGGCATAAGAGAGTTTTCAATTGTTAAAAATATGGTGTGGTGGAGATTGACAGTAGGGTTCCTACAAAAACAAACTCAGATTTTAACCGTGCGGTTAAGCATTTGAGAATAAATGCTTTTGGTTAATCAAAGGAAAGTATTTTATTACAGCAAATTCTCCAAAACCAGTTCACTGCTATTGCTATGTTAAATCATTAGTGATTTTTTCAGAACCCTAAACCACATGACATTTTACGGTTTAGAATTACTGTCTTAGATACAATTAGTAAATATAGCGTTGCAGGGTAGAATTTTAGGATACTGCATTAGTGTGCCCTCTGGTGGACAAGTTGTTTCCTTACATTGATTGGTCAATCATCTTTACCCTAGACTTGCACACTAGAGTGTGAAGGTACTGTGGACTCCAGAAAGCTAGAAAACTGCAAAGACACCATGACTGAAGAGGAGCGTCTTACCATCGACAACCTCAAGCAGGAGAAAGAGAGTGCAGCCCATCTTCTCACCAAGAAATATGGAGGCTTCATGAAGCGTTATGGGGGCTTCATGATAAAGAAGGCAGCGGAGATTAGCGCGGGGGCCCCGGCTGAGAGTGATGGCACAGAGACCATTAGTAAGAAATATGGAGGTTTTATGAAGAAGGACAAGGCAGTTGAAGATCAACAGGTGGAACTGCTGAAAGAGTTTCTCAAAATCGGTCTCAGCTCAGAAAACCAGCACGAAGGGGGTGTCATCAAACGCTATGGGGGCTTTATGAGGAGCGTACAGGGGAACGGCGGTCTAGAGGAGGAAGGAAGAGACCTGCACAAACGCTATGGCGGGTTTATGCGCAGAGTGGGCAGGCCTGACTGGCTGGATAACCAGAGAAGCAACGGATTTCTAAAGCGCACTTGGGAGGATGGAGTTGAGACAGCACCGCCCGACATGCAGAAGAGATATGGAGGATTCATGGATTAGAATCTCTTATAACAGATAAAAATGGACACCCATTATAAATACCTGTTTTTATTTTGTGTAGAGCTTGCACTGTGCCAATTTCATGTGAAGCCATTTTTAATTTTTGTTTATTTCTGCCTTTGTTCTGTTGTATTTATCGCTATCTTTGCTGTGGAATAATGCACCACAATGTACAATGTACATGTGTTTTCAGTGACAAGGGTTTATGTAAAAAAAATAAAAAGCAAAGAAAAGTCCACACATTCCCTGCCACCCATCAGATGGGACATTTGGATAAAGATGCCACAGAGTGTTCAGGTCGTGTTCATTAAATGATCTAATGAATAATGGGTTACATCACCACATATTAAAAGTTCTTTTGACAGTGTTGCTTTGTTCTCTGCAGATCACATTAGCTTGTCTGCTGCACTCACTGAACATTGTAGATGAGGTTATATCTCCGGTCTACCATCAACACTTGATGTTTTTAATAATGAATGCATTTCTTTTCACTGCTTTTCAAAGCCTTTGTTCTTGTTTAAATTAAAGCAACATTTCTGAGCTATTATCTGTACAGAATACAATAAATTCATCCTATTGCAGAATTGAAACGTCTCAGTGAGATATTTGTTTCTCAAAAATCAAGTCATTCTTCTTCTGGAAGCCATTTTCCATTATTAGGATGTCAAGCTTTAATGGCTCTCTTCAGGACTTTCTGAGGCAAAACCTAACTTGGAGGAAGCATTGAAATATTGTGAATATAGTTACAGCTAAAGTTTATGGTCAGGCTTCATGCAAAGTGCAATATAGCATAGACATATTYTTATGACTTGGTTAGTAACTAAATATATCTAAATGGTTATATATAAAATGGTTAGTAACTAAATATATCTACTACTAAACTAAATATTTCATCTCTTTCATCAAAACATTATAAAGCACATTTATATGTTCTAAAATATTTATTTAAAAAAATATTGGTACATTATTGTGGAGTCTAGCACTGTTGGAACACGTATTAACCAATTATCATCCACTGAAACCATATTTATTACATGGTTTTCTGCTGTGCTTCTGTCTCTCCATGTGTATGTCCTATCATCTGTTTTATTGTTTTTAGTTCAGTCTGGTGTGACCTATAGTGTCCCCCTGTTAGTCTCATTAAGTCCACTTGTTGTTCATTAATTAACCCATTAGTCCTTCCTTTAGTTTGGTATATAAAGCCCTTGTGAATTCCTTTGTCCAGTCTCACGTTAATGTTAAGGTGTGTGGGTCTCTGCTGTGTGTGAGTTTTATGTATTAAATACTATTTCTGTTAATTCCTAATTTCTGTTAATTGTGAGATTTATACTACAGCCATCTGTGACACCACATTACGTACTAAACATTCTCAACTAAATATTTGTCCATGCATTTACTTATACAGTAGGTAGCCATTTTATAAAGGACCTTTGTCTCTGGGTCTTGATTAAAGTCCTATTAGGGTTTTGCAGCATGCTATGGGAGATATGAGTGATTATAAAGCAGAAAACATTCTATACTGGGAGTATAGAGAGTATATTGACTCGCAAAGCCCTACAGAGAGTGCATTTAGCTGAGCACATCTCTGGCACTGCTTTCCACTCCCTGCATGGTATCTACACCAGGTGATACAGATCGAGAGCTGACAAGACCATTTAAGTCTTCATCCACCCTGCAAGTTCACTTTTCTGCCTGCTGCAGTCTGGCAGAAGTTTGTGTAGTGTGATGGCCAAAACTGAGAGGCTCAGGAGGAGCTTCTTCAATCAGGTTTTCAGACTCCTCAACATGGACACATTCCATAAGGATTCTGGAGGTATTGTGCTATTCACCAGAACACTGTACTTTGTACTTTAACATGCACAGTCAGTTTTCGGCACATTTTTGTCTGTTTGTTTTTGTCTGTTCTTTATTTTTATCTCAATATTCGTTTTTAACATTTTAGCTTTAATTCAGTGTCCTGTACTTTTGTTTAGTTCTCTTGGTCTTCTCTTTAGTTTTCACATTTTAGCTTTCGTTATATTCTCTCATTAGTTTTAAATACAAATTTCTGTTTTGATGTGTTTTTTTGTTTGCACAGTCTACAAAGTTTGACTAGATTTACATTTTACAACAGGATATTTGTTTAACTGTGTTAGTGACAAATAAAAATCTTAAAGCTTTTCCTTATTTCTATATAAAGTCTATTTTGCAATCTATAATATGACGTGACAAGAACCCTGCTGATTGACCCTGATAATGATGATATATTTTTCAGTAATAAAAAATTAATATGATTTATTAGTGGTTTAAAGTGTGCGAGGATTATAACCTCATCTGTCATACAAGTTCTGAGATGAGGGTGAGTAAAAGACAGAATTGTCATTTTTGAGTGAACTACCCCTTAATAATCTGTAAAATGTGTGACATATTAGACTGTATTTCAGATAAGGCGTGCTCATGGAGATGAGTCCTCTGCTGACGCCTTATCATAATATTATTTTGGTATTAAATATTAATGTAATATTAAAACAACGTAAGCCATTGGTATGCCCTAATACAACTACAGTTTCTTTATTAAGAAAATCGGCACAATTAATTTACATATTAATTTCAACCTAATAAGCAAATAACTTATTTGCTTTAAGTTATTTGCTAATAACACTTATTTCAATATTATTCAAAGTTACAGGTGTTTATGTAAAAAGGCAACTACAGGTGTAGAGTAGTTTCTTAGTTAATAAAAACATTAGCACGTGCACAACGCTGCACTGACGTACTTATCACAAATCCCTTAAACCAATGGGCGAGGTGCGCTGAATCACGTGATCACATCAGTACTACCCTTTTGTCATGAACACTTACTACACATAGTGCGCTGTAAATGAGTTGAACCTGCATTGCTGTTCTAGAGAAGTATTGTGTTGTCAGGCTGCAGCATCTCCGCGTGTTATGAATCGCAGCGGTGGGCAGCAGTAACACTATTTACGCTCGTAGATTTTGCTGTGTTTTAGTTAGAAGACAAAATATTTATTTGTAAACTGCGCTCTGCATGCAGCCTTCTACCTGGGAACTTGTCATTCACGAAACAAGGTAAATATTGTTATAATAGTGAGAATTTCTTAAAGCTTACAACTTCTTAAATATTTACTATTCACAAACTCGCTATGTCTCTATGGGGAAAAGCTTCTGCTAAGTGCCTATGTTTATTTCAATTTACTATATAGAGTTTAATCCATCTTTATTAATAGGCCCGTTGACTTTATCAACCTAATCTTTTAAAAACATGTGTTGAACTAAAATTCTGAGAATTCTTGAGAAACCTGATGAGTCTGTCTTAGTCACACTGTGTGATTTATTGTTCATTATTATGTTATGTTTTTCATAAGGTCACCTGTACATCTCAAAATGAACTTTCTTTTGGAGACTCTTAAGTTGATAATGTTCACCATCTATTACCACATGGAAGCCTTCATAAAACTTCTCATTCCACCGAAGCTGAAGGATGTGTCTGGTGAAATAGTTCTCATTACTGGAGCAGGCAGCGGTATTGGTAGGCTTATGGCCCTTGAGTTTGCCACAATGGACGTTTTGATGGTTTTATGGGACATCAGTGAGGAAGGGTTAAAAGAGACCGTGAGGCAGGTTAAAGACAAAGGAGAATCAAGGGTACATTACTACCAGTGTGACTGCAGCGACAAGGCAATGGTCTACCGAGTGGCAGATCAGGTACGCCAGGTTCAGACCTGCTCTTGTGCGAAGGAATGAGCTGTCTGCCTGGAATGAAGAGTATTTCATTCAAAACAATAATAGTCTTAGCTCGAGTATTTGTTCAATATAACTGGAGTGATCGTTGAATCATTAAATACATGATCTTTGGTGCATTCACTGCTGAAGACAATAGAAATGTTGTTAGTATTGTTAAGTATAATAGAAGGTGTTGTATCACACTACTGCACCACCTTTAAGCTTGCATAATGGAAATTATGAAATGGTAGTTGTAATCTTCATGTTTGAATGTTAATAGGAAAAATTCTGCCAAAGAAAAATAAATTGGTTTGAAATGGCAAATTAAAGCAATGTTTGTCATGACATTTAAAAGTTTGTATTTACAATAACATTTTTTAAAATCAACAAATCATACTTTGGGCAACATTCCGTAGATGTAGGATAGTTTGACCTGCTAAATTTGTTATACTCTTATGTACTGATGTTAAAGCATTTTAATATCTTTAGGTTCAGCTGAGAGGTGGTATTTAAATGTTTGATAGTTTTACTTGTTGTCCTCTTTCAGGTAAAAAGTGAAATTGGTGATGTCACTATACTAATAAACAACGCAGGCATTGTGAGCGGTAAGAAGTTCATGGAAACTCCTGACGAGCTCATTGAGAAGACACTCAAAGTTAACGCAATGTCTCACTTTTGGGTAGGATCACAATGTTTGTTAAAGCTGCCTTTCTATCATCTACCATCTCTGTTTGAAATATAAAAATGCAGGTTACTTTCCATACTTTTCTTTATGTATGCGAAAATCAAATCAAACTGATATTACTCACAAAATCTGACCCGACAGCTCAAATTATAAAACATTATTATGAACTTACTGTGGCGAATTAGGGTAAAAAGACTGACCTGACAGTACTTGCTCAATAACTGATGTTTATTTGAACCCAAACAAACTTGAGGATTATAGCTTTAATATTTCCCCATAAATGTTTTTGGTAATTTTGCTAATATTTTGCCGTTTCAGACATATAAAGCATTCCTCCCTGCCATGGCAGCTAAGAACCATGGACATCTGGTCAGTGTTGCTAGTTCTGCAGGCTTGATAGGAGTCAATGGACTTGTGGGTAATGAATTCACCCATGTCATTTTATGTGTTTTAATGTCATCTGTCCAAATGTTGTTTGATATACAGTTGTTGTTAGTAAGGTAAACATATTATCAGGATGTGGATGTTATCATTAGACTTTTTGTTTTGTTTTATTAGCTCCGCAAGTCATACATGAAATAAATTAAGAGGTGGTTAAATGAGGGTTGATGTAAATGAGGGTTACGTAATATCTGTGTGTTGCTATTAAGGTTTGTAGACATGCGCCAATCCACTTACTAATTGCTGCATAGAGTTTTAGATGAGCAGCAGTTTTAAATGCCTATAAGAACTGGTTTACCTTGAGGTGTCACTGCCCACCCTCTTTCCACACAGATTATTGTGCGAGCAAATTTGCAGCTGTTGGTTTCGCTGAGTCAGTATCTCTTGAGCTATTAGCTGAGGGGAAAGATGGAGTCAAAACTACAATCGTCTGCCCATACTTTATCAACACAGGCATGTTTGATGGCTGTGGAACGAGGTAAGCTATCAAACACTATCAAACATGTGCCCAGACACATTTTTCTGTTGAGATCACTGGGGTTGTTTAAATAGGTACCTGAAAACATCTGTGCTATCTTACCTTCTTTAAATCGCTGCCTTTGTGATCATATTCATTGTTTCAGTATACATCCCTTACAAATTGTTAAGACAACATCATTTCAGGTCTGCGCAATATCAGTTTTTTGTTGTTTTCTAATTAGCCTTATCAGAATCTCTGCAGGCAGCATTCCGCACACTGTTTACAAAATTCATACAATCAAAACAAAGACACAGACTACAGTCGAATCGACTGTGATTTATGAAGCATGACAAATAAAGCACTGGTGACACAATCAAACCTAACTGAATGTGATCAGATTGAAGCAAGGGGGGTTCTGTTTGTCTCATCTGTTTAATGTTGCTTGTTGAACTGGGCAACTCTCTGTTATTGCCATGTCTTATCATAGCCCTAAGCATGTTTTTTTCTTGTCAGTACATGCTTTGTGATATAATTCCTGGGGGCTCCTTCTGCTTTGCAAATTTAGGTGTTTTCTGAATTATTTAAAAACATTTACAGAACTCTACTTTTTGCCTCATGGTGCCGGTTGAAAAGTAGGATTGTATTTATAGTGTTGTTTTGCAATTGTTGTTGAACCCCCACATAAGTATGAGACAAGAGCTTTAAAGGTTAACTTTCTCACTCAAAAAAGATGACATATTTTTAATCACATTATTGTGTGATTGTGTACCTTTTTTGGACATGTACTATGTTATTACCATGTTTCCATGGTTTCACCTTGGAAACCATGGAAAGCAAAACATTCTTTTATTGTGTGCAGGTGGCCCCGACTGCTGCCCATCTTGGATCCGGATTATGTTGCTAAGAGAATTGTCAAAGGCATTCTAACAGATCAAGTTTACATTTACATTCCAAAGTCCTTATACTTTTTGTTGGTCTTAAAAGGGTAGGTTTCCTTTAAGTCAGTCTCATCAATCAATCAATCAATCAATCAATCTATCTATCTATCTATCTATCTATCTATCTATCTATCTATCTGTGTGTTTGTGTGGAGGGGGTGGGTTTGAATATGTGGTTTACGAGGACCCAAAATGTGTTTAATGATGTGTATTAATGGTGTCCTCATAAACTGAATTGCTTAAAAACCATACTAAATGGTGATTATTTTTATTACAAAAGGCCAGAAGCTTTTAGAGTTAGGTTCAGGGGTAGGGTTAGGAGATAGAATATACAGTTTGTACTGTATAAAAACTATTATGTCCATGGAGAATCCTCATAAATCACATATGCCAACGTGTGTGTGTGTTTGTGTGTGTGTGTGGGTGCTGGCCCTTTAAAATGGCTCTTTTACAGTGAGTCTTGATCCATGCAGTGGATATAATCAGTAAGGCTCTGAATGTTAAACCTGTATGGGTTGTGTTATCAGTAAAGGGAGTGAGTCAGGCATGTGACATGAATAATTCCATTGTATTATATTAATGTGAAAGAAACTCTGCTGTGTGCTGAAGAAGAGGCCGATGGGTTTGAGAGATTGTCTGGAGTGAGAACTAAAGGTCTAAGTCAGAGTCTAGCCTTATGGACCTCTGGAACTAAAGTCAAGCGCAGACCTCACTCATTGAAAGGGTGTGTGACTTATGAAGCATTAATTTTTAATAGGGTGAAAATGACATCTGCTTAATTTAGTCATCATATGGTTAAATGTCATTCAGTTAGAAGCATGCTCATAAATAACTAATTGTCCCTGGGAATCAAACCCATGACCTTGGTGTTGCTAGCACCATGCTCTACCAATTAATCTACAGGAGAGTTTTTTTATATCTCGCCTTTAAATCTTTATTGTAATTTGTAAAGAAATGTCAGAGGATGATGGGCAGAGCATTAAAACATTGCTTACTCATTTCATTTTATATAAAAACAATTGATGTTGCTTTAAAAGACAAAGTGCATTGCTGCGCCTGCTAAATGGAATTTGTATTTAATCCATTTGTTTAAATAGATGAATAAGTGTATTATATGAATTGAGAAACACGCACGACATCATAAAAGAATAAAGTGGATTGATGCTGCAACCAGTTCCACAAGTTGTAGAACTGGTATGTGAGATGTGTTTCAACTGATGCAAAGAGGCCTGTCCTGTATTTCGTAGCACCTTTAACCCTCCTGTGGCTTGAACACCAAAGACTTCTAAAAACCTCTTATTTATGCAGCTGTGACAATTACTGATACCAGTACTGGCAGACGTAGGCAGATAAAGCAGCACCTGTTTGCGTGGGCTGCATGAGACAGTGAATAAAATTGGCCAATTAATTCCAACCTGGGCCTGGTCTTGAATGTGTTCTGGACAGTAGAGCCATAATTATAAGGTTACAGTATTTCGATGGGAAGTAGCGTTCTTTATCATTTAAATGTTCTGTGTGCTTTTTACAGAAACGCTTGTTTAAAACCGTGTCTGTCTGATTCTAATCATATAATTAAATCATCAAATCTAGTACATTTGTTTTTGACATAATCCAGTTTAAGGCTTGGAATTATGGGTCTCCGTACATTAGAAGTTCATTGAAAGTGAATTATCACATTTTTAGTCCTGGTTATTTTATTTACTGGACATTGGCCTTTTCAAATATTTTTTATCATGCTTAAATTTGAAATGAATGCAGCTTAAGCTTTCTTTGAAATGTTTATCAGTTCATAGTTTGTCATGTGGGCTGTTTATTGGGGTTCTCATATATTCCAGAGAATACAGTATAATTTTAATGAAGTATAATTTACTCTTGTTGTGTCTTTGCAGTTTGGTTCCATACAAGCAGTCAGTCAACCTGGGTTTGTATTTCGGAGCCTTTAATTTCATGGATGCTTTCAAAGGACGAGTAAAAAAACAGGACTAAATATAATTAGATAAATGTCTATAATTGTGGTACTGCAGATTGTGTGTTTTTCATGCTTTGTAACTACCTCTGCCAAACAGTTATGTCCAGTGACATTATAATGAAAAGGGTCCGTAACAAAGAGAGTGTGAATTCTGTATTATTTGGATGAATTAGGAAGAGACTTAAATTGTACTAGCTTTGTTGTTATACATAAGTATAGTGTACGTTTAATGTTGGTCCCATTTTAGAAGCAGAGTACAATAATACCAGTAACAGCAATGTCCGAAGCTTGTGGTGCACATGAATGAATAATTTTCATTTTGAAACATGAAATATTTACATTTAATGTAATGTAATTTTACATTACATTATCACAATTTGTGCCACCAAGTGTTCACACTGTTCTGTTATTACCTTTATTGACAGTAGTTTTAAATTAAGCTCTTTACCCTGATAAGAATTTAATGACGGGGCTGTTACAAATAAACTGAAATGTCTGAATTGTCCTGTTTTTTAAATTGGCCTTTTTTAAATACACTGTTTACAAATTTCACAGCTATGATTAGCTCTTGTTTATTAAAGGTCGTAGCCAGAGTTGTATGCAAATGGCACCATCTAGTGTGTGCGGAGAAAAAAAATAACAGAAATGATATATTAAATATTAAACACTAAGCATTTGGCCAACAGGAAGAAATTAGTTACGATTTTTTTAAACGAAGCAGATTTTAAGTAGATAGATTAACCCTAATTTTTTTAAGCAAGGAAAAACATGGTAGCTTTCCTCACGCAACTTGCAATTTGAAAACATAAAAGAGAGCAGAATTCACCGCGTCTATGACAAATCACCTGTCACCGGCAGCTCAAAGTGATTGACAGGTATCAAGCCTGGCTCAGCTGTCACACGAATGCAAATGAAATAGTGGAAGAGTCACTTGGATGAAAGCAGAGAGTTAAATGAGTTGCTAAGGCTGGATTTGAGATGGAATGAAGCGTGAGGACTTCAGGGAGGACGAGACTGATTTTCAATTTATTGTTTGCCGCCATATTGTTATTCCACAGCTCATCAGAAATTCACAGAAAACATATTCAAAGAACAGCACTAAGGCAGCAGCTCTGCACTTATGGTTTATTTCTCTTAACAAAAAAACTAAGGTTAAAACTAAGAGTTAGCTTACTCTATGAATAATATTCTATGAATAATAGATCGCTCCCAGATAAGAATTGCTCTGGTGCTTTAGATTTCAATTAATATGACCACAGAACAACAGATAGGACTTTATAGGGTTTTTTTCTTACATGGTTCAATACTTTTGATTTATTATTATTATAACATAATTATTATTTATAATATAATTATTATTAATAACATTTTCTGAAGATAGTTTCTTTTCACCAACAATTAAAGCAGATCACAGATTATTGGTTTAATTGAGTTATCGTGTGTGAATTAAATTTCGCCTGCAAGAGTTTAATTGACAAAGTTTAAAATGTATTGAGCGGGAGGGCGCAAATGAGCAAGTGTAAATACAAAAACGTACGATGGGGATGCAAGACTGCTGCTTGAACAGAGGGTAGGCAATGCAACTTTTAGCCACCGGACTGCGCTACTGCCACACGTGACAGACAAACAAACGCACTTTAATTGTATGGACAATATTTTTAGTATCAAAAGTTGCTGAATATCTTGTATTTTCGTAAGAATTACTATAACTTAGTGTAACTTAGAAATGTAATTTTGAGGAGGGCATCTGCGATTTAAGGGGGAGTAAACGTTAACGCACCCCTATTGCAGTGAAACTGTCTTGGCACTGATGCGCGCACACTGCTGAACTCACTGCCTCGTCTACAGTGTGAAGAGCGATGCGCGCTCATCACGTTTGATGACGCTCAGCTGTAAACATCTCTGACGCGTCAGTAGCGTAAGGTAATGTAATAAACTTGGAATTGGATGCGCGGCGCCGTGTTTTCCAATTCATCCTGCGCCTGCAAACACAGTCAAACCGTGAATTAACCGTCCGCGCTGACATGGCAAGAAAATCTGACGTCCAGTCTGCGTATTATGGTAAGTTGTTGTTAACAGCGTACTTGATGTATTGTGGATTTAATTTCTGTTGCGAGCTCTCTTTATGGTTTCCCCCCACAATGGCAACTTATAACATTAATGTACAATGAAAGGAGTGCTGCTAAAGTGTTTATTCTCAAGAGTCATACCTGTGAATCACAGCATAAAAATGACTTTTACAAACGTAGAAACAACTATTGTCCTTGAGATTTAATGCTTGGCTATTATAAAACTATTACATTGATAATCAGTAACGTTTTTTTTAATAAGCGGAGTGATTATTGGTCTTTTGCATGTATCTGTATTTTCTCTATGGCGTGCGTCACCCTAAGAACTGAAAGACTAAAACGGGGAAGCAGCAACTTTGTGTTACCAAGGGCATGATGATGTGCTGTGCTGGCTTTCAGCAAATCAATGAAGAACACTGTAGTTCACAGAAACCCATAACCTGAAATCTTATAGATATCTGGATTAAAAGCACACTTTACACCTGTAAGACTACATTTATCAACACACAAGGATAGCCCTTGTCTGAAAAACACGCTCACAATTTTAAAAAGTATTTGAATGCCTTATATGTTATAGGACAAAATGACACGCGTTGTCATTTTCTTGTGCTGTTTTTACTTGGGAAGGTTTATAACATGGTATCTAATTATTGAAATACAGCTTCAAATTTATTCAATGGCTAAAATGTCAGACTGTTTATTTTGATATTGCTGCTTGCTACAAGCCAATATTCTTGCTTCCTATTCCAGCAAAAATTTCATTCTCTGATACTAGTAATGCATGTGGGGTGGTTTGAGCAGCATAATAGGCTACATAAATGTAGAACAATATGAATAACTTTATATGGTGTGAACTGGTAGAAAATGTCATTTGAATATGCGTTAAATTTGAATACATACTGTCATGGTATCCGATGGTAATACAGTGGTACTGAATGTATAAATTCAAATGGTATATACATACCATCGTGTGTGTAATAATATATTGAATTACTATTAACTTGTGCAGCTACCCCTGGGTCAGGCTGTTGATAACCTGGTTATCAAAATTGCATAACATTTAGGCTGTTAGCTACAAACATGTAATTTGCATAATTCTGATATCTAAATATCCCATGTTGAATGATATTTTCACTTCTTGTAGCATCTTCAGGATTCAAAGAGTCATGCTTTTGTTGTTGTAATGATGTTGTCTGTGGCTCACAGAATGTTTACTCGAATCATTTGTTATGTTGTAGTGAGCCTCCATTCAATGCTAGCCACATAAAAAACTACACTTTCTCATTCACATTTCTATAACAGTAAAACTCTTTACATTTATTGTCTTTTAGCTTTGCCTTTCACTAAACCTCTTCAGACTGACACCATTTCTCATGTGTCACAGTGAGATGTAATTAAACTAGAGCTTGTCTGGTGGTTGCTTCAGAATACAGACCGGCGAGAGACATATGCTTTTGCTCTATCTATGCATGGTTGTGTACATGGGTTTAGATAATGGAAGAGTGACAGATTTATTTGAATGCACCAAACCTTTGGAAGGATCTTGTCATTTTAGATGGGATTATGGACTCTCTCTCTCTCATAATTCAAATGACAGTTAGTATGATACTGCTTTGGAAGTTTTCGGTTTATTTTGGTTTGTGCTGTGAATGCCTGTGTGTCATAGCCAGCTGGCCCATGTGATCAATCAGTGTGCTAAGGCACACTCTTATATAACATTTATAAGTAATAAATATGCAGTTTGGAAGCCAAACCCTGAGAAAAGGTCACTTGGTTTCCACACCTGCTTCATTTGCATGCTCATTTTTTTGTTTCTCATAGACATTGACCTCGGAAAATGTTTCTGTTTTTCATTTAAATGAAAATCACATCTGCAATGAAACCCAAGTCAAATGCATAGTAGTCGCCTATTTGTTAAGAATCAACTAATACAAGGCTGTATATATAAAACCTAATAAATTTACAGTGTATTACAATAAACTTGTGAAAATAATTTCTTTGTGAATTAAAATAGCTGGTATCTAACACCCTGCTTCGTTTAGTATAAGCACATACATGAATATTCAAACTCGTCTCTGCCTTCACTTAATTATGTAAAAAAAACAGTGTTGACCAAAGTATTTGCACATCTTTTGTCTTAATGTCACATGTATGTCCTGTCATTGAGTTTCCCCATGCCCTTAGTTTCCTTGTGCTGAGTTAATTAGTCATCATCAGTTCTTGTGTAGTTAATTAGCCCCTCCTCCTTGGTTTCCCATTATGTTTACCTGTGTTTTGTTTAGCTCCTTAGTTCTCTTGTATTTATACTTTCCATGATCCCTAGTTCCCTGTCCTGTCTTATGCCAATGTTAAGGTGTGTGTTTCTTATGGGTTTATGGATGGACTATTTATGGTCATTCGCGTCTGCATACTCTATCCACCCATGACACTTAAAGTATAATTAAAACGCAACATAGACATATTAACAGTATTAAAAACTTTAACAGTTTTAACAAAACCCAAGCCAAAAAGTGAGTAACTAAACCTCACGTGTCAGAACACACCATTAGATGTTTGTTCTTTTTCTGCAAGATGAAATGTATCATAAACAGAAGCATTGCAGATGGAAACATGAAATGCTTTTGTTAATGTTAATAAATATAAAGATGTGATTGTGTTTGGAAGGCCATTAGCTGAGGTGTTCTGATGTGTCTTGAATTTTGTTAATACTGTTAGAACTGTCATAGGGGCATCAATACCGCTGATAAATGATTCACATCTCTTCTGCAGAAAGATCTTCAGCAAAGAAATTGTGAAGGAACCCAGGAAGTGGAAGTCCATAATTCTGTAAAAGCTCTTTTCATTAGAGTGTTAAAGTCTTTAAACTAAGCAAAAACAAGAAGTGTCTATTTTTAGTTTGACTGCAGTAAAGACCATGAATAATTCAACA
>JAZGTJ010009476.1:0-19345 GCA_036877575.1 Botia almorhae
AATGACTTATTAGCCCTGTGTTTTGAGACAGGCTGCCATGATAAACATGAAAAAGTGGTCCAGATTTGGCCCTCAGGAACACCTGAAAACAAAAAGGAATAATCCATCTTCTGCACAAGAAAAGTTAAGAATAGGATACAGGCGTCTGGAGGAAAAGACAAAAGCAGTCAGAATTTGGTTGAGCAATAATTTTTGGAACTGTCTGAAGTCGAGGGCAAATAAGCGGTGATTCAGACTGAGTAATGAACCAGAAGCTCAGCTGTTGTCATCTCCTGGGTACATACCATCAAACAATTTCATTAATATCAATCGTGGATGCCAAAAACCTGTTAACACAAAAATGCTTTAAGACTGTCAAATGTATGCAGGAAACCACAGGCACACTGTTCTACAAGAATAAAATGTAGTTGTTCAACTTTTCTGTGAGGGTTGAAATATTTCTGGCACTTTTGTTTGTTTTGCCGTGACTTCTTCAAAACGCATGATGAAATCATGCCAAGGAAATGAAGAAAAAGACTTGTTTGGCATCCTCAAGAGTTCAGTTTTCTTCTTCTCTACAAGCTTCATATTTTGATGTATCTTCAAGTCACTCGTTCTTGTCAGTTACATATAAAACCAGATGGAAAGCACCTCAGGGACGTGGCCCTGCTAATTCAATTAGACAGGCCTCAGCCTGTCTCAGACCCAGATATAAGCGGTGAGTGGACACCCTAAAAAATGGCAGATTAATCCCCACTGCCACCCTGAAGGCTGTGAGTCCGTGATTGATCAGGCACTGATTTGAGTTGAAGTGCTCTAAATAAGAGGCCCGAACAAGATTTCCCTTGTCAAACTGTCTGTGTCTCATGAAGTAACTTTGTCTGTGAACAATAGGAGCTTACAGTTGTATGAAAACCAAGAGGTAATTCAAAACACATTACTGTGCGTGAGCCATAACAGAAGAATGCAATGTTTTAAACACTGTGCAGCAGCCAATGTCTGTCCGGTTTCAGTATATGCCAACCAAGCTTTCAAGACCGCACATGTGCAATGTGTATTAGTTAACACTCTATTGCCATAAGCAAGCTAAACCTGAACTGTTCCTAAAACTTTTAAAATGAAGCGCTAGCATTTTTTCACTAAATTGTTTTTAAAACAGAAAGGTAAAATTAAAACACAGCTAACAGGGCGCTTTCTTAGAACATTGGCTAATGTTTTCCAAATGTTCTGAAAAATTATATATCATATATACAAAAATGTTGTTCTTAAGTAGCTAGTAGAACGTTTTTAAAATGTTACAGAAGTAAAACTAAATTGAATAATGTCCAAAACATCTAAAAACGTTCTTAGAACTTTCAAAATAACATTTTAATGTTTTTGTTACTTAACAACCTAAAATTGTTATCTGGGAACTATTTATAAATTTTACCCCCACACCCCACCTCCAATCTTTTGCTATGACTGTTGGTTCCTGAGACCCACCCCCGTCCCCCCAGTGCAATCTGTACCCTGACACTGTTGATTAGAACAGGAGCATTAGTTTTGTTGTGATAATATTGATCATCACATATTGGTAGATTATGTTCAGTGTGTTTTAGATGACTCTGATAACCTCAAAGTATTGAACACTTGCACACATGCACCCTCATGATGAAGCCTGCAGCCTGTGCTTTCTTTGTATTGTGGACATATGCAATGTGCTTATTTCAGCCTAAAAACAAACAACTAATGAAACACTATGTTTAATGTGCAGTAAACACTCACTTAAGTCAGGATTATATTATATTAACGTCAGTCTTCAGTCTCAATGTAAGCACATCAGAAACAACCTTTATCAGCGAAGACATTTTAGAATTAAGCCAAAACAGGAAGAAAAGGAAACTGAAATACAATGAAAAATATACCAAGAAGCCATTACATACAAAAACATAATGCTGAGAGCACGTTTCCCAGTCTGTTCGCAGAAAAGCCAGGAGGAGGAAACTTAAGCCAGGGCGGGGAGGGAGTCATCTGTTTACCTCTCTTAAAACTCAATGGGAATCTCTTTTCAGTTATATATTGGTCTTTGATATACTTCAAACAATATTACTTGTTGATATGAACATACATAAAACAGCATTTATATAGTGTACATTATTGTATGCATGATATACATTATACAGTAAACAGGCCTATGTTTTATGCATACATGTAGCTGTGAATGGTTCTTTCAGAGTTCTTGGCTTTGCTAACAATCAGCAGTCAGGCGTCACTGTTCAGACAGCTGATAACTCTATAATTATGGCAAGTTTCACTGTGGGGCCCATCATTATAGATCACGGCCTATAAAATTGAGGAACAAAAACAAGTCTTGTTAACAGGTGCTTGTTTTTCTATCATACCTTCACACATGAGGTACAGAGATATAACCATTCGTTTTCCACTTGCTGCTGGCCATTGGTGGTCTCATCTTTCAGTCTTGTTGTGGAAACCAGATCTTGGAGAAGACAAAGTGTGTTAATGTGACCACGATGGGTCATTGCTGTGTTACAGAACAGTGTTTAAGGTGCATTATGATACATTGGTGCTCACACCGGTGATGCAGGTTCGAATCTGGCCTGCAACGTGCCCTTTTCCAGATCCTTTTCCTTCTGCCCTGTCCCATATTTATGGTATTTGCCAGATCAAGCCCCCCTAAAAATAATATTTAAAGGGGTATACCATAAGGAATCATATTTTCTTTGATCTTCTGAGATAAAAGAGCTTGATGCAGGGGCTTTGCTAGAATTGGAGGCCCTTCGAGAACAACCCTCCCACTGCCATTAATTTTGAAATATATGAAAATACTGTTTTAAAATGTGATCCACCACGGCTAGTACCCACTTCCTTTCATCATGGACAGTCGGACAGTGAACAAAGTAAAAGTTATCAAACATTTTATGCAGTGAATCTTTTAAATAGATCAGGGCCCTGGGACAAAACATCAGGGCCTTAGGCCCCTGAACAGTGTACTGTTCCTGTCTGTTTGCAGCCCCCGCCACTTAAACAAGTTCTTGATCATTTCAGGCTGATCTTAACAGTGTGTGATGTGCATTTGAAACATGGGCCAGTTAAAAAATATATTAACTTATGTGTGAGTGGAGCAAATATGCTGTTTATAGTTTTGTAACATGCTTGTTATAAGCACAAAATCATCATATAGACGTGTTTATATAAGCATTTAAGGCACAGAAGTATCACACAAGTTGAGGTGGAATTAAAGATAAATTAAGTCATGATGTGTGATATACTGTATGTAGTAAACGTTTAATACCAGTACTGACCTTAACTGACTCTTTGGATGTTTAAGTTCCGTTCTTTGTCATTTCTTCCTATAGAAATGACAATATACAATAGGTGATGTAATAAGGTTTTTTGCAGCATCAGCAGAGAATGATGTAAACAAGTGGTTTTCAATTGGTTTTGCTTCAGGTTCCAGACTTTACATTGGTCAGAAAATGGTAACTTAACACAAAATGGCAACTTAACATGTTAGCAACTTAACATGGCAACTTTATTTGTATTACTATAAACTGCATAACAATATGCCTAACAAATCTAAAGACCAAATGTAAAGGCCAAACATTGTATCATTTTACAATATGACAGATGAATTCTTGAGGGTTTGACCCGACACTGCCTTAAACAATAACAAAAATAATAAAGCATTTTATCCTCCCTTTTAGAAATTTGTAAGCCTATTCATTTTATTATCCTTATGTGCGATTGTATGGTTAAATGTATTTTACTATTTGCATTTAGCATTATTTTCCCCCTGCTGTCTGTGGTCCTATCAGTACAAATCCATGACCCATTTTTGGGCCTTAATCCATTAGTAAAGAACCACCGATCTAATCCATGCATAATCTATAACTTTCAGTTTATATCGTGATTGACTGCCCTTAAATCTGAGCTGACATGAGATAAATCCCACATTGGTAGCCTAATAAATAATGAACAGCATTGAATTGCATTGCGCTGAATGCACTGAATGCTCATTACCAGTGTTCTTATGAGCCTTCCATTCACCTACTCATGAGGTCTTATGAGATGTCATCTGGTGCACCATCCCTCTTATCTGAGTCAAGTGAAGCAGAAGTGAGCAGAGCATGTGTTTGATGTGCCCTTTCTCCACTACTTAAAGCCACTTTGGCCATATGGGCTGATTTAGAGCAGGGGACACTTGAAGGAGGGCAAAGGGGGCGGCTGTCTCTCTGCCCTTCTGTTACAAACAAACAATGCACACACACTCCTGCTGAACACAGACAATGGGTGGTATTGATAGGTTAGACACAGGTAGACCTGTAAATAAAACAGCTGGTAAGTCGGTCAGAAATGTAGGTTACAATTGATTTGATTGATATGGAGTTCATTTTGGGTCATTTTTCTGGATAGAATAACACACATTGGGAGGCGGCACCCAAGGTGTGTTAACCAAACAATGACTTGCAAAGTTAAGAATTGAGTGGATATTTAACTAGCATAACAGTTCAAGGCTAGTTGGCTTACATGTGTGTGGTTTAGCTGAATGTTTAGAGCAGGACATCCCCTGGAGAAAGGCTGTTTTGAAATCTTATGTGATACAGTAACCCTAGTTACCCATTGGTCACTTTGCCCAACTTCAGTATTGCACACTAAACCACAATTTAGACGTTAGTGGAGGAAGGTAGGAAGTTATCATAGAGAAACTGAAAACACCCTTTCCTTCAGACTTCATCTCATCCAAGAAATGCTTGTGACCCACCATTGTGGTTTGTTGGGCTATGAGCCAGTAACGAATATAAATTTCACCAAACAGCCCAGAGGAAGTGTCACCATTTGAAATGTAATTTTACCAAAACTATTCTTTCATTTTTTATTACCCTTCTTTTTCATGTCAGGGCATGTGGGCAGAAAAAATGAGTAATTTTTGTGCAAACTATAGTACTTTCTGCTGTAAGTCAGCACCTCAAATTGGACGCCCACACTCGAAGCTCATGGTACAACATGTGACTGCCTGTTTTACATAGTTTCACTGTCACTCACGTGTAAACAACATGCAGCAAACCGCCAAAATGAAAGTCCCCAAAAAATGAAAGTTTTATGATTGCAGACGACAGTGACTGTGTGTTAAATATTGGTGCAATTAAGAAGACTCCAGCTTTCTTAATTCATGTCTTGAAGGCACATCTTGGCCATCTACCTAATTCTACTGTGCATACAAACCCCACAGACTCCCCCGATTACCCATGACCTAATACTATAAGAGGAAGAGCTTTAAAAAGTCAATAAGTCCACCCACACCCAAGTAGGAAATGTTAAAAGGTGCCTTTCGAAGATAAGGCAAACCTTTGTCCTTAAAAATTTCCATTATTCAAATCACAAGACATTCTTTAAACAATCCTTTAAAATTACATTCAGACCTTTCCTTTCTGTGGTATGTTTCAAAAGGGGAACATTGCAAGTGTGTATGTGGATCTGAACGTATCAACATTTCCATTTCCAAGTAACAAAAACATTTATAGTTATTCTTAACATTTTCGACATTGTTTTAATGTTGTTGCTTGGTTATAAGAACATTATTCGAACTTTTTTAATCTTTAACGTCTAAAAACGTTCCCCTAACGACTTCGAAATAACATTTTGATATATGATATAAAACGTAAAGGAAACATTCTACTAACCTTACTGCAGTAATGTTTTTATAACATTAAGAAAACTCTACAGAACATTCGCAAACATTCTGAGAATGTCTTGTTAGCTGGATAAGAGCAAACTGAAATGTGAACCTATGCTTTATGTTATAAGTGTCATTTACTCCAAGTGTCATTTAAAAATGTTCAGAAATGCCAAGAACATGAATAGGCAAATCTTATTTAGTCATTCCCCTGGTTGACTTTCACTGGTTCTGGCTGAGGAGAGAAGGGAGAAAGGAATGCGGAACACCACCACAAATGATGCGGTAATGAAGACAACAGTCATACAACATGTGAATACATAAGCAAATACCGCAAAGTTGAATCATGGTAATCGAAAGCATTTATGGTAAAGATGTGTGTACAAGATACAAAACAGAGTAAGAGCAACAACTGTGAGCAGTAGTGTGAGATATATGGAAAGCCCCTGTGATTGTTTACGTACAGTACAGTTGCTAACGTAACTGCAGATTAGACATTTAGATTCCCCTTTGAGATGATTTTAAAATACAACAGGTCATTTTTTTCTCCAACACTTGAACATTATTATATTGTTTTTTGTTATGCAAATGAACCTTGTCGTTTCTGTATTGCAACGATGTGACAATTCACAAATATGACATGCAAAGGCATTTTTTAAATAGTGTTCAGCTGACTTTTCAATGCTTTTCCCAAAACATGATGACAAAACACATATCAGCCTGCTTGGACTTTTCAATGTCAGATCAAAGAAAGGAAAACATTTGGGATCAAAAAACTTGGTTGACACAAACAGCTGGTCTGTAATTGCTGGAAACCCCCGAGCTTTGAATTTATGATTAATTATGTATTGTTGCATATTTTCAGAAGCACTGTCTTGTGAACCACAGCTGATACTTAAGCCCTCATATTATTATGAAGCCAATCCTCAGCTAGCTTGCTGATGGCTGTGAATGAGTTTTGACTGAAAAACAACCATTGTTGACTCTCTGGAGACGTTACACATCTTTACCTCATCTCTGCAGCATTCTTTCTCCTTATTATCCTGCCTGTTCTCTACTCTACTGCTCCCATGTCGCTCCTTACACTTTTTATTTGAATTCTAAACAGCACATGGATCCTTTGTATTCTCAGTACGGATGATGATCTACAGACAGACTGTGTTTAGTGCTCTCAGGACAGGATATCGTAGAATTCACGGGGGAGATTGGGGCTCTGGTTAGTGAAATACATCCTCCTGACCTGACCCTCACTCATATAATTGAAAGAAAACAAAACACGAAGGCATTACAGAGTTAATAATTCATCCTGAAATTACCTGTCAAAACCTGTTTTAACTTATTCGCGTTCTGGCATTCTGTGGTTGAAGGTGAGTGTGTAATTCTGACGTCACTAGCGTTGCCGATAACAATTTGTAAAAATAATGTTTTTTTAACTGGCCTCCCAGACACTCCCCCTATCTGCTATTGGTCATCAAACGATAGTCCTGCCCCTATGGCAGAAAAGAACACTGAATTTGAACTTGCCAAAATAGGGTTTATTTAGCCATCCAATAGCCCACGTGGCCTAAGCAGAACCAGCCGTCATTCTGTAGGAAGATCAAGTTATTCTGTTTTAGTTAAAGACTATAAAAACACATATTATTGTCCACAATAAAACCAGGAATGTACGTTAAGAAAGGGTTAATTTAATCATCAATGTAATGCTATTAAGTGCTATGTAATGTTTTGCAGTTCGCATAATGTTTGCATTGCCCTTCTTTCCTATTATTAAAGAACCTAAAGAGAAATGTATAGGTGCAAGATAGTATATATATGTGCTGAGTGATGATGATATATCATCAGCAAAAAGACTAAGCTAAGTGTAACTGCAATGTGTGGAGGATTAAATGTTTATTGTTACTGGACACAGTTACATGATCCTTAAGAACAAAATACATGTAATTTCTCTCATATCATCATCTGTCAGCAAGCACTTTTACATCTACTTTTATTTTGCCTGAGTCACCTTTGTTCTGTATCCATTACTCACCAGAGGCCCGAGCTGTTGATGTATCACAATAACAGAACAGCCATGGAGGAATTCCATCTGTATGTTCCACAGCACTCTAACTCAAAGAGCAGCCTCTCTATACGCAATACTTTACACAGAGCGACTAATGGAACAAAATCACAGCATAATACTGTACAAGAAGTGAAAGTTTATCGGATGGCTAAATCAAAGATGTTTTTTATTGGAAATTAAAAAGAATTAATCATTTAGCACGATCTCATGTTTCAAAGAAATGTGGTTCTGCCAAACCTTACATTTAGCAGTCGCAGAAAATTTGTATCTGTCATGAAATTATAGTATTAGGCTATGATGAAGGTGACTGTGTGACCTCCTTCTTTCAGTTTCTTTAACAATAAGAGATCTGCACGTAACAAATTACAAAGAGGACCAGAAGAGTTCTGTCACCCAGTAAATCACACTAAAAGTATAAAGTGACCACAAATAACAGCCTTCACACTGTTCTTCACCCTAGTAACATGATGAGATCATAAACAGAACTGCCGGGAAGTTAGGGAAAAGGATAACTATTTTAGCTTGTGGTAAAAGTTTCAGTTGGCAAGTTTAAAAGTTAATAGTATAATTATGGCAGGTTGATCTGTTACCTATCTAAACAAGGGGCCCAAAAGTGTAAAACATATATACACATATCTATAAACTAAATTCTATCTAAAAATAAATTGTATAAAAACTGTATATTTTTACTGAAGTGACAAGTGTTACGTTTAGAGAATGTCTGTGAAATGTATAACCCTGTTTATGCATACTGTGAGAAAATACTTTTCTAATGGGTAATTGTTTTAATACAAATGATAATTTTTAATTTTATTCTGTGATTTTATTACATTAACTGTACACTGCTGAAATGGATCAGCACTGTCAGCCTGTGTATGAACTATTAAAACGTGTTTATCATCTTTCACTTTGTGCCTTTACAACTTTCAGGGCTAAGAATACAACTTCCCAGGTGTAGCAATACCCATCAAATGGAAATACATTTCACACCGGCCATGTTAACTTTGATTAAAAGTTCTGATGTCCTTCTTTCCAATGAGTCATACAGGACGCTCTTCTGAACGTTGCTGGGATAACAAAGAAATTATGAACCTGTCTAATCTTATTTTTAAACATTGCACAATGATGGCCAACGTTTGTACACAATCTGCTTTTATCACCTGCATGACACGAGTCAAACATAGAGACATTGTGATCGTACAGTTAGAGGCAGCGTGCGCTCACTACCGCTCCCACTGCGAACTGACACAACCCCGCCCTGTTGCGTAAAACGAGGCGTGTCTAGTGTCTTCGGGGGGTCTATTTAAAATGCTGCTGTTATAACAGTGTAGTTGGATGCTGCTGAAGTTGCGGTACCTGAAGTTTGTGGTGACTTTGCGCGGAATTGCGCCCATCGGTTTGAAGATATGGATTTTTTTGACGTAAGTACATTTATCCATTTTTTATGTAGAGAATAGAATGAATGGAGTTTTCGATATTAAAATCTTTTTAGTACACGATTATATGTTGTTATTTTTTTGCACCTTGGATGTCAGGCGTTTGTATGTTGTTTTAAAAGTTTTTTTAAAAACACATTTTTAAAGTGTATATATATATTTAAATAATCGTTTTCCTGATATTATGATACTATTTTGCTCATTCAATCGGGAAAAGGTGATAGCGTGTTTTCTTATGTGCACTTATTATGTGCTATATTTATTTGTTTGTTTATTTATTTTACAGCACATCGTTTTAGACGATAACAGCTCAGACTCGGGCTCTGGGGATTTTGAGATGTATGAAGAACTTTGTGACGTCGCGGAGAGCAATGACTTCCAGAAAATCTTCCTCCCTATCGTATATGGGATTATTTTTGTGCTGGGAATCGTTGGCAATGGACTTGTGGTGCTTGTGATGGGCTACCAGAAAAAGTCAAAGAACATGACTGATAAATACAGGTTACACCTCTCCATCGCCGACCTTTTGTTTGTTCTAACTCTGCCCTTCTGGGCTGTGGATGCAGTCAGCGGATGGTGTTTTGGGAGATTTCTCTGTGTCACAGTCAACATGATCTACACTCTGAATCTGTACAGCAGTGTGCTTATCCTGGCCTTCATCAGCCTGGATCGGTATCTGGCTGTCGTCCGTGCCACAAACAGTCAGACAATCAGGAGACTGCTGGCAGAGAGGGTGATCTATCTTGGAGTTTGGCTGCCTGCGACCCTGCTCACTGTGCCCGATCTTGTGTTTGCCGAAGTCCACAATACTGGAATGAACACAATCTGTGAGCTCACCTACCCCCAGAAGGCGAACACTGTGTGGAAGGCTGCTTTCCGATTCCAGCACATTATTGTTGGCTTTTTGCTGCCTGGTTTGATCATCCTGACCTGCTACTGTATCATCATCTCCAAACTGTCCAAGAGCTCCAAGGGTCAGACCCTGAAGAAGAAAGCATTGAAAACAACCGTCATCCTCATCCTCTGCTTCTTCATCTGCTGGTTGCCTTACTGCGCCGGCATCCTGGTGGACACTCTGATGATGCTGAATGTTATATCTCACAGCTGTTTCCTGGAACACAGTCTGGACAAATGGATCTTCATTACGGAGGCACTGGCTTACTTCCACTGCTGTCTGAATCCCATCCTCTATGCTTTCCTGGGCGTCAGGTTCAGTAAATCTGCCCGTAGTGCTCTAAGCATCGGCGGTAGATCAGGTCACAAGATGCTGACCAAGAAAAGAGGCCCAATTTCATCAGTATCTACTGAATCAGAGTCGTCCAGTGTCCTTTCTAGTTAGTGGACACTGTGTATATAAAACTTTTCCAAATGGATGACCAAGCTTTATTTTAACTTTATTTAACAGGACTTTACTACACCCTGTACATTTGTAAACTTTGTTATGTTGATTTTTGTTAAGACATTTTCTTAACATTATTTTCGATTACTTCTATTATGTAATCTATCACCGGACCTAAAGGCAGTGCCTTACAAAGACTGTATACTTGCTGTTGTTATGAGGAAATGTTAGCAAACTGTGTTGCATTGTTACTTTTGTCAGCTTTAAAGTTTGTAGTGTAAATTATTTGTATATAGATTGTTGTTTGCCGTTTTGTGTGTGTGTGTGCACTTAGCGTTTGCTTTTCTCAGAGAAAATTTTTGATATTTATTAAAACTGTAGCATTGTTACATTTTCCTTGTATTTCATAATAAAACCTTAAAATCAACACTTTTAATAAGGTCTGACGTAGTGTCGTCTTACAACTCCCCAGTGAGCATACACACACCTCCGCCCCCACCCTCCCTCTCAACGGGGGAAGGGCAGGTCTAAAGTGAAGTGAAGGTCTGTCAAGTTACCAAAACAAAAGCTCCACCTGATCTCTCATTGAACAGTATGGCTGAGGAAAGGGTCTGTAATTTTAAGAACATCTGTGTTCTTTAGCGTCTTAAGCAGCATCTGATACCAGACACCAATCAACACACAAAGGGGCAAAATTGGCCACCCCGTGGGATTTCAGTTGTTGTATCAGATAACAAACAGAAGGGGTTAACAAAGTAGTTTGAAGATGTAAATTTTAAAACCATAGAATCTACAGAATACTACATAGATATTGTGCTAATATAAAAGAAATAAAAGATGATTCTTTTAATTGGACCTTGTGGGTGGATTTCACAAAGCTTGTCAAGACAAATGCCCAGTCATACTCCATATAAGAATCAAAAAATAGTTTTGCACAGTGAAGTTATTACGACCCTTACAAATTAATCACATTGTAACATTTTAACAGAACCATTAGGCACATTTTATACCCCAAATTGTCTGTCTACTGTATTGTGTCATTATGCTCATTATTTTCAATTTTTTTACGTTAGTTACATAGTAGTTTTACATATTTTTTCACATTACATTAAGGAAATCATGAGAATGTTTCACATTACAGTAAATAGGAAAATGGGATTAGTTTGTTTAAAATAATGTCCCATTGCAAATGGCTTTAAAATATACTTAATTTTTAATATACAAAACATAATTTCTTGCTTTTAAAGTCTGATGTTAAATTTGGCAGGGACAGATTTTGTGAAATCCTTTTACTGTACATACTGTAACAACCCATGAACTTTTAACCTTTCTGCTTGCAGTGCAAGATCTCATTCATCAGTTTGTGGTCCATTGTTTGATGTATAATAATGAGATTACAGAAACACGTTAGCAAGCATAACGTCCAGGGCAGAGCATAGATATTCCCAAGGTTTGTAATGCAATGATCTAACTCATGTTTAACACAATGGGTTAGAATTACCATTTCCAAGGAGCCCAATGAGGTGTAAAGTACCCTCCATCAGTCTTTAAGTTTTATGGTTATGTTTCACTGTCTGCTCTCACAGTAAGTGGCCAGTAAAAATAGAGCATTCAGTGCTGCATTTTGCTCGTTTGGAAATGTTTTGGAATGGTTCTGTCATTAGCATGAGAGCTCTTCTCAAAAGCCATGTAGCACCATTAACACTCCATTGAGCTCAGCTGGACTGTCTCTCCTGTCTCCAAACTACCGTTTAAAAAGAGACCAACCAAAAAGAGCTTCTGAAAATTTGCTGAGGATTGCCCAGATTTTAAATCACCAAAGGCCAGAAACAGATGCTAAGTTCATTGGCGCAATGTTGTGGGGGAAAAATAAATTATGTGAAAAAAGGATGCACGCTTTTTGAGATTCATGTCCCAGTTAATGTTATCAGGTGTATATATTACAGTTTATGATAGTTTTGTAACAAATACAAGCTACAACAGTAGCGTGCAATAAAAAGCAGTGCTTTCAAAACACAATCTGATTTATGTGTTTTATGTAAATGTGTTGTAAATGTGTAAATGAAGCTCTGAATGGAGCATTATTGCGCAGAAAGTTAATTAAACAAATTCTCATTTCTACCCTCTAACTCACTACATTAACCTGTAATATTATGTACATTGTTTTGGCTGGGAACATAGGATCAGGAAGACCTGCAGCTTCTTGCATCAGGACCTCCTGTGATCAATGACTCGTGAAAGACTTTATAGCACTATAACACAACTGAAAAGAACAAACAAAAGTGCAGGTCTGTAACTCAATAGAAAGGCTGTTTTGTGTATATTGATTGTTTAAATTAACTATCCAATAATCATTGGTGATGTCAAGCAACCCCACTAACAGAAAGTAACATGTTTGTGGGTTATTATTGAATAAAACGCCTAATAACTGAATGGAGACTTGCATGGTCACTCTCTCACTGAACATTGAATTATTATTAACTTATATAACATTCCCTGAGATTGCAGATATTAAGTTAAAATCAATGTCAAAAAATAGATTGTAAAGAGAATTCTATTCATTTTGCCTATTACAAAATGTAGTTTGATAGACTATAAAATGGCTATAAAAATATAAATGATTATAAAAATCAAAACAAAAGGTAATAGGGCAACAAAGTTTTAAAAAGGCATCTAGGAACCTTTATGCGAAGATGTGTTTCCACACGAACTAACAGGGAAGTTGTAAATGATGCAACAGCAAAATACCTCCTCCTTTTTCCCACATGTCCAGCGTTCCCGTTTACTGTCACTGCACATTAGCACAACTGAAATCATAATTGTCGAGTGTTATAGTTTACTACATTCACACAGAGCTGAACTATGACTAAGGAAAATGTTCAAGGGTGAGAATTTAATCCGATTACTTTTGCGGATGCTTAATATTTGTGATCCGGGCATTTGTCTTGTTGCTAATTGAGTTTCAGCTGATTGCATCAGCAGTTTCTTTATATTTCTGTATGACAGCTGCACGGTCTCTTTATAAGTTTACAGTTTAATTATTTATACCTACTGCCGATCGGGGAGTTTGCTAAAGTATATGTGGAATATTCTTTGCACTGGAAAACAAGTTCCTTTTTGATAATTTTCTGATCTGTCATCATACATTTGTGTGCATGATAATAGATCTTTATCTATGCGAACTTGAGCATTAATTATAGAGGAGTTTAGATTTGATAGATCACCTTATTTAAAAGTGCAACTATTACATAGTTGCTGTCAAGTAGGAGATTAAACTATTTACTATTATTTTTTTTACAGAGCTTTTATACGATTTCTTTGATTTCTACAATAGGAATGTTTAAAATAACAGTTATTAGATATAGTAACCATATGTTTTATATCACGTTTTTATATAACGTATAGTATGAAAGTCTTTTAATAGTATGGTCTAGACTACTGGATATAAGTAATTTTACTGTATAAACAAAGTTCTTCAAGGTATTTTTATTATGTTAACTTGAACAGCTTATACAAACAAAACACAACTGATGTATCGCTAAAAGCATTTTGTGACTAATTGTGTAAAATATTTATTTTTAGTAGCTATTGGAGTGCTCGACTGTCTGGTTAGTTTACAACACTTTCACTTTCTTTAACCGTTTCACTGTTTACATTACAAAGTGAAAGTACGTGATTTGAACTGCAAATATGTAGGGCTTGTCAACTCTATAATTGCAGCTGACTTATTACTGCTATTATTATACACTTTCAACTTGCTGTGCCTGAAGCAGTGCTGTGTAAAAAATGTTTGATACATAAGCCGTAATTTGATGAGTCGTTGACCACTCTTGGGTTTCAGCAGCTGTTGTCTGGGGTGTGGAGGACTGGTGGTGTGGAAGCTCCACACTTATTTTGCGTCCCTGGGCCCCTTGTTTCTGTGTAAATACATAAGCAGAATTTGGCACAGGCCTTTAATTATTGCTAGCATTCGTATTGTCTTCTGTCTGGTCCAGTGCTTCCAATTTCCTGTGAGCAGAAATTGCAGTGATGCTTTGGGAGATGTTGTCATCCGTGACCTCAAATCCGCTCCGTGCGGCGCGTCATGCTTTCACTGCAGCCATTTATTACCTCAGCTGCTGTTGCATGCTAATGCATAATGTGGTGGGGGGAGTAGAGTTGTTTATTGCTCACTTTGGCACGGTCAAGGTCCCGGCAGTGCCTGCGGCTGGACCGTGTCGCCTTGGCAGCGCTGGAGCTTGGGAAGACATTCCCAGATTAATTGTGTTTAAATGTTCTTAGCACTGTGTACAGGCACTTGATTCTGCATTGCCTGAGGGCTGCCATATGGTTGCCTGCCCAGGTTGTGGTATTTTAGGAGGTTCTTTGTAGATCAGTGTTGGATAAAGACTAAGACTCATAGCAAAGGACTCATAGTTTGTCTGCTTTGTTGGAGCAATTAGTAAAGAAAGTCTAATAATAAGTTTTGGTAACTGTCTGGAGGTGGGGCAGGAAATGCGGCTTCGCCGGATCATGTTGTTGACCACCTGCTGCTCTTGTGGTTTCAAATTAAATGCTTCCATTCATTGCTGAAATTGTCATCCTAAGAGTCTTTATATAGCAGAATTAGTCAGAGAAAACCAGGTAAGCTAATGGCTGATTAGTAATGGCTATATTTAAAGTGTGGTTGGTCAGCACTGTTACCCTGAAACTGTATGTTATGCCTAGAGAGTTTGAAATGGTAATGGAGATCAAAGGAGCATGTCATTTCCTTTACTCTGTCCCCTAAACAGTTTACATGTTGGTAGGGCTTTCGTGTAATTGTATTTGATAAATAACTGTTGTTCAGCTTATTAATCATTCTTTGCCCTGTTAACTAATGATCAATGGACGATGGTCTTGCTAAATGATAAATTCATTTGGCATGCTATTACCCTCTGATACAATCATTATACCATAATACAGAACACAGTGGCCTTCTTCCTTTTTTATGTTCTGCATAAATTCTGCATATTCTGCACTAAACCTGGTTTGTTATATTAAAAATTCATTGTATTTATCGTACAGCAATAAACAACATATTCAAGTTCCACTGTACTCCTCTGTAAACATCGACCTGGTCATTTAAAGACTACACATATGGTGATGAATCAGCCTTGAATGTATATGGGCCAATTGCTTGTCATTGCCACAATAAGAATGATCACATCTCCTGAGTGATATTACATGTGTGCATCATTCTTCCTGTACTGCTATAACTGCTCTATCCTAAATCACACGAGAAGCGTAAACAACCACACATTACTAAAGAAAGTCTAATTTTGTCTCTCTTGTTTTTTTTACTTTGGGCATGTTAAAACAATAGATTAAAGTCACGGCCACCCTAAAAAGCCAGCGGGTTGCTGTGCCGTGAACTGAGGCTGGAATCTCATCTTTCAGAGGAGCTTCCCGAGGGAAGCCAGGAGGAAAAATAAGATGGAAGTTTGACTGGGCTGTTTATGTGCTTGCTTCCTGTTTCAGAGCCAGCGAGGAGGAGCAGCAGGGCCAGTCGAAGAAAGCGCTGAAGAAACAGCAGAAGGAAGCTGAGAAAGCAGCAAAGAAGGCAGAAAAGCAGGCCAAGCTGGTTAGTGCCCGGCAGACGATGAGACTCAGCCCACAGCTGGCATTTGGGTTATGCTATTGTGTGGGAATTCCTGTGTTTATAAGTGCCTTATCTGCCCAAACAAAGAAGTATTTAAACATAATCATGAGTATCAGCGATGCAAAATCATTGTATCGTGAAAGGATGTTGATGCTGTTGAATATTTTACTAATATCTTCCCTGAGTTCCATTAAGCACCCCCATACACAGCTGTACAACATATTAAACTGACCTAGAGGCCTCATTTTCATATGCATACATCATGGAAATGCATTGATTTGTAGGATATGTAACATAGTAATACATTATTTAAAGTACATTATAAGAGCAAGTCTTTTGTGCCACAGAAATGTGAATGCAAATTTTATTTTGTGTATTTATATGATTTGTGTTAGAATATTTTTGATAGATTTGTAAACCGAACTGAGTGTTTCCACAGAATAATCGGCGTGTTTTTTTGTCTCAGTATTACTCTGTTCTGAAAGTAGTTCTCTAGGCAGTTGACATTTAATTGAAATCAGTTCCTCTCTTTGGTTCAGGCCTCAGAGCATCAGGAAGTTGATGAGGATGTGAGTAGCATTCAATGATCCTCTCTCGATATCACATTTCCTGTCTGTTTATCAGCTGTATCGTGTGTTAACATTCATCACCATCCCTCTCTCTGTTTGTCCTCTTTTTAGGACTTTGCCAAGGATCGCTATGGGGTCTGTCCTATGGTTCAGTCTCAGCAGAAACTGGGTCAGTGCACTTCTTAGTATTCGATTTCCCATCCACCATTTTGAGTGAACTGTGCTCAAAATCAGCCTGTTATTCTACTGACTACATAACCTACACACAAACAAGCATGTCTTATCTTGGTTTCTGTTTATGAATATTCTGAAAATATTTGAAAAAAATTGTACATTTATTGTACATTATTGTACGTATCACAACTTGCATAGAAACAATGTCCATCAGAGACAGCTTTGTTTATTATGAGAGACAGCTTTGTTTATTATGATGGTAGTGAACTAGTTTTGTGCAAACTAGTTTTGTTTTGCCCTGGTATTGTTGGACTTTTGTTTTGAAAACCTTGTATGTGTATGTTATCCTCTAATGTTATTGGTTCCTGGTTTAAGACCATAAGGATTTAGAGACTGGTGTAAACTGCCACTCAGTGGCAAAGGTATATGAGTGGCAAAGAGTTTCTTGCTCACACAAGGTGCAGATAGACGTCACGTCCCCTTCAGCTCTCTCTGACATTCCTCATTTCTCCTTCACACGTAATAGTATTGAATAACAGAATGAGAGAAATCTCGGATGAGGAATTAGGGTGACGTTTCTCCCAAAGGTCCCACTGCGAGTTTGTAAGCTCGGCCAGCACAGAACAAAGTCATCCCCCACCTCTGGAGCATTCCTCTGGAGCAGAGATAGGCAAAGCTTTCATGTGGGTGGTATCGTGTTGGAGCGAACGCCCTGAGCGTTTTCACTGGGCCCAGGGAGAACGCTTCATCTCCAGTCTGTGAGTCAGGGGAGGCAGAGTGAGAAAGCGTTGGAGGAATTCACGTGATGGTCACCTTTCAGACTGAGTTTGTGGTGTTTCATATTTATTAGCTCGCCTTTCGGTGGCTTTGTAATCTGAGTAAATGTCTTTGTGGAGATCTGTGTACCGGGGGGGCGTCGGTGTCTTTGATGTCTATTCTTTGAGGGCCTCACTCTCCGTCTCTCTCTCTCTTCTGGTTGGAGACAGACAGGGCGTTGGTGCGCGTCCAGGAGCTGACACCCGAGAAGGCAGAGAAGCAGATATGGGTGCGCGCCAGGATTCACACCAGCAGAGCTAAAGGTAAACTCCTCCTCACAATTACACAAGCTCTGTGCTGTTATTAAGCCTTGCTCAATTCATCTCAACACGTGGAAGCTATTATTGCCGAAGCTCAAGGGTTTTATTTATGCCATTGTGACCTGTGATATTACATTAATGAAACAGCAGTAAACTAAGCCGAACATTGATTAATTATAGAAAGGAGAGATGTGTTTTTTTCCATCTCAAACCCATCAAAGAAACACTGTTACATACATTACTGCTACTGTTGTGGAAACTCTTCTCTCAATGCAGCAAGAAAAAGTCTCAGTCAAGGGTTGCAGGTGCAATAAAAAGTCTTTATTGCTCGAGACAACAAAGCTAAGAAGCTCAGAAAACATCCAAGCCTCTCCCAACCTTGAATCTGACTCCCCTTTTTATACACAGATAGCATCCCACAGCCGTGAATCTGACTCCCCTTTTTTGATATCACGTACCTTCATTATCAGGTGACTCTATTTTGGTTTACTTAATTTCTTCCAGCTCCACTCTAACTGTTGCGAAAACCAGGCAGGATCATTTTTAAAAGGAATCATACAAGCAATAAAATTAGTTCAAAGTACTAAAAGATTTCCACATGGGGTTATTATAAAACATGTGCACGCGCAAATGGTCAAAACTGATTAAAATTGTAGTGCTCAGTGACTGTAATAAAATATAACCATGCAGATAAGAAAATATACCATACTACCTACCAAGCTTTTGTATCTATAGAGTTTGTAGTGCTTTGTTTTGTTTGCATGGAATACCCTATTGTGCTGTGTACAAATGGGCCACTGTATCCCACAATGCAATGGGCCTAACTTGACCTTCCCTTCTGAGAGTGAATCCAAAACAATATCCACTGCATCTTCTTGACTCATATGATTAACACCAGGTGACTGATAAACATTCCCAGCAGTCGCTCATATGTTAACTGTAAGTGACGACAATAGAAATTAATAGTTCAATTGTATCAGCACCTTAAGTGGAACCATTTGGCCTCCGCTGTCGGTCGGACATGTTCCAAGTCTGTGAGGTCTGCACGTACACGTCTGGGTTAAGTTTGCGGTAATGAATAAACCATGTATTATGACTGTACCACTAAAGTTTCCTTCCAGGACAACTTCCATGTCAAGGATTCTTTCACCCCCAGCCTCTTTCACTCTGTCAGTGCGCTTTGGACTAAAGGATGTCCTTCAGCACAACAACATCCTGATTTGCCGAGATGAAGGGTCTGTTTTTAACCCCAGCTGTCTGTCGATCAGCCACTTAACACTGGGAAAAACTTCAGAGAGTTTGGGTGGTCTCTGATCTTAAGCTAATTCGTGGCAAGTTTAAAAAAAGACTCCATGTTTGTTCACTCTCAAGGTGTCTGATTAGCAAGTTGTTGACAGTCAGGAGTATGTGCACAGC
>JAZGTJ010009477.1:0-19342 GCA_036877575.1 Botia almorhae
TGAATGGTATGGTATATATGGCACTATTCATTGTCAATGTGTTTTGAAACAACTTGTATTTCAAAAAGCACCATAGAAATACACTTAACTGGGTAAACCACCCTTAAAACACGGCACAATTTACATACATTTACATTACATGGTACTTCCCAATCCCCCCTCGCCATATTAAGTTAAGCAGTCACACTGTTTCTTTAAAACATGTCTCACTCCAATAAGCATTAATGAGTAGCCAACAGAACTGACTAACTGAACGAAACAGCTATTAGCTAACACTAGTCATGTAAATCTAAGCTGCTCTCAACTCCCAGCATGCCAAGATGTCAGCTGACTCTTAATTCCCTTTCAATAAGAATATGAGGCACTGCAGTGTAATAGCTGTAATTTTTTCAAAATTAAGTATTGTGCTGAGCAGAGGTGCATTGTGGGAGTTGTAGTCTCTGATGCACAAGTGGGTCACTAGAGCTGCCTAAAACATTGCTGCAGTTCTGTTTAAAACCACCTTCATGCGGACACAATTCCTAAGAAAAAGAGACAAAGATCAGGTTAAGGATCAATAATTTTGTGGACATTACGGAAAAATCAGTGCCTCTGTTTTGAAATCTACACTCAGGGTGCAACAGACACAGGTATAGAAACACACAGAGAAAAGCAACAGTGCTATTATCCAGTAACTATGCTTAACCTAATTTTCTTTGCCAGATTTAACAATCGACCCACTTTCGTTTTATGTCTTACCCTCTCTCTGCAGTCTATAAAGCATGTTCTGGCAGAGGGGGAGGGGAGCACAGCTGTAAAATTTAAGCACACGTGAACACGCACACAAACAGAGGCATGAACATATGCACAAACTTTAGTATTTCACACACAGCTTGTGACACCCCTCACTACATACTCCCCCCCTTTATCTCGCTCTTCTCTCCCTGCATTTATGAGGATGTACGCGCAACCGAGATGCGTAGCTACATGCGCAGCACTGACTCACAACCACATTCGTATACGGACACGCACACACCCACGGTACCTACCCTCGTAATTCACTATAACAATGGCCAGCATGTAGTCTTTACCCAGCATCATGACTGAGCAGTCGCAAGCAGAGAGGATAACATGAGAAGAGAGTGAGGAAAAACAGAGGTACAGCTGGGAGAGACAGAGAGAGAGGGGGCGAGTGACTGATGGAGAAAGAGAGAGAGGGAGAGTCGGAGTGGAAGAGAGAAAGAAAACGACAGAGTATGTTCATTTGCTGTTTATTTCTTATCCAAATTAGACAGGAAGGAGGATATCAGCTTCCTGTCTGTTTGTGACACACGATTGGTTGTGCGGCCACGTGAGCCCACCTCCTTCTCCAAACGTTCTGTCACCCCAGCAACCTCTGGGATCAGTTTTCCTACAGTGTCACCCATCGCATGGTCATGTGACCTCAATGTGGCAAAACACTTGAGGGATGTTTGCACGCATACAAGTCAGCATACAAACCCTTCTGCAGAAATGCCATCTAACATCTGCGTGTTAAACCAGTTCACACCTGTCCGATACTCAATCTGCAGGCCAAACAAACCTGCACACACCTGTGAGATCCTGTATGTGGTGAGAGATATAGACTAACACTGTTAACGGTGGCCTGGTTTGAGTGGCAGTTGGGAGGCAAAGATAAGACTTGATAGTTACCACAGAAACAGCCATTTTGTCACTAAGACTTACTGCAGTAAAAAAACAGAAATCAGAGGCCCATTTATCTTGTAAGAAACTGCTGACCTGCTGTTTATACTGAGCGCTACCCCACCCAATGAATTAACTATATTACAGTATATTAGTATACTGTATATTACATAGTATATTACATTTCTGTATGGGTATGTCATGTGTATGGCATTCTTTATATTGTGTAACACTTGATATGATGTTCTGAAGAATAATCATGCTGCTCGAGCTTTGTGTGAGTCATCAAGTCATCATTTACTGAAAGTCTTCCCTTCAGCTTTTAAATCTCATATTTTTTATGCTTTTTTAGTTTTTTCAGAACATAAACTCTGACCACTGTCCATGTATGGAAATGATCATCTTGGTTTCCCCTAAATTTCTCCTTATGTGTTCCATGGAATAAAGTAAAGTCATAAGGTAAATACAACAAATTTCATTTTTAGGTGATCATACTATTCCTTTATAAATTTAATTACACATGTAACCAAAATGTGTACACGTCAGCCAAAAAAATTCTGGTTGGGTAGTATGACAATAAATACTATGGCAATAAATACATCCAGCTAAATTGTTTATAGCATGATATATACACAGCAGAAACTACACTATCCTGCAAAAATCTTCAGATGAAGACAAATTCTTAGTTTTGATTATCATGTAGCCAGTGGAAACAGTACAACTGCAGAATATTTATATTTGCGGCCAGGCAATGTCATAATTAATATAGAACTCTACTAAACTCTGAACAAACGTTATGTAACATTTCATACACATGTAAACAGTAATGACATATTACTGTTTATTCTTCAACTCAAATGGTACAAATCAAGTTTAAACTAAAAAGGACATTCAAATGACATTAAGCAGTCCCGCCAACGTCCAAAATAAACTGGTGATATATACTATTGGAAATATTTATCAGATATCATACTGTCCATTCCTACATACAATAGTGAACACTTTTGACAAGTGTACCTCCACAGCCTCTCACCTGTGCCAAACAGCAAAAACCAGGCACTTGCTAAAAAACACTGTCTGTGCTTACTTATCACACTCCCGTGAAGAGCAAAATCCAAACACACAAAAGCCACAGTGCCAAACAGAAAACCACACATACCTCATGAGTGGACTATATCCACTACACCAGGACAAATTACACACACAAAACCGCACCAGTGATCTGCACGCATACACATCGTAACTCACTCTGAACGCATACTGACCGCTTTCCTCTGGTGAGCCGAGTGACGCGCTGTCCTGTGACAGTGTGGTCCAGCTGGACTCCTCGTCACTGCACGGAAGGTTCTGGATACGATTTAGCGCACGGTCTGTCTTGGCCCCCGTCCGTGGTCTGTCTTTTTTCGTCTCTGGTGAGGAAGAGGAAGATGAAGAGCCAACTGACAGCAATGGCGTGTCCTCTGGGCTGTGCTGTTTCCTTGGAGATGCGGGACAAGGATTCTTCTCTTTTTCCAGCAATGGCTTTGTGACATCGTTATCCTGCGCATCAGAAAGGTCATATGACAGGTTGTCCAGGTAACTCTTGATCTTTAGGTTCTCGGGGGACATCCTGTCTGAGACAATCTCATTTTGTTCAGATAGAATGAGCAGGTCGCCACAATTTTCCACAGACTGAATGAGATGCTCCTCATTAGTGTCATCATTAAATAACTCATCCTTGTTAACAAGCTCATTATCAGGGTCAAAGTCACTGGGATCAACTTCAATGTTAGACTCACTGTCAAGGCTTAATTCCTCAATGTTCAACTCATCATTGACATGGAAATCTGATTCAACAGCTGTGTTTTCATCTTCATCTTCATTAGTGGTGTTCTTGTTGTGATCCTGGCATTCTGTGGCTTTACGTAACTGATTTGCACCATTTTTGGCCAGTTTAGGATTGGGGGTAGTTGATGAAGATGATGGTGGCGTTGCTCCTTCACCGAGTCCCATTGCGCTCTGAATGCTTGTAAGCGCATACTTCTTTCGACACTTGGGGGGCGTGCCCTGGCCCTGTTTGATGACATCACCGCTAAGCATTTGATTGTGTGAAGAACGAAGGCTGAGGGAATTGGGTGGAGTTGCTGAGGGCCCGTTGCGATTGGCTACATCCACAGCTGGGGAGGAGTTAGGTGGTGGGGGCATGCAGACTGACATCATTGCTAACGTGATAGAAAGTTAAAAAGCAATCAAACCACACATAAACATACAATACATGTACCAAGAGAGAGACAAAGACCAATTTAACCTTTGCAAAACAATGCAAAAATTGATTTTCCATAATTCTCTAAATGAAGTTAAAAATTTAGACCTTTTACTTTTATAATGCATGTTTTTGGTCTTATTAGGACAAAATGAAAATAAGTTAAAACTGGATAATTTTACCAACTAGCTAAAATGCTTTTTAGGCATTGTTCTAATTGCTAATAAAGCCTAATTTTCACAATTTGTAAAATTTTAAAATCAGATGTGAATGAGGTTATATGTTGCCTTTAAATGAGATAAATTCTGTAAGCTCATAATATTAAAGGCAGATCAGCACTAAGTCTATTTCTGCAACAACATTCATGAAAAGTTTATTCATCTGTGCTCAAACAGCTCCACAAATCGTGCTGCTGCTGTGCTATCAAACTGAATTAGCACATATAAAATTAAGTTAAGATGAAGTGAATTGAACATGATTCACAGTTGATTTACAAATCAAGTCTTTCCTGCTCTGATGTGATTGGAGAAAAAATTAAATCATGTCCATGCCGAGAAATGAGCTGATTTTAGTGCACACTCACAAAGGCAATTTATATAGACTCTAGAGTCATTGTGACATGCAGTAATCTGACAAATCACATAAAAACACAAATCAGATTGTGACATTGAGGGCATTCTGACCTTGGATCAGTTTTCTCTGGGAGCCTGAAACGCTGTCAATGTGAATCTGCAAGAAATAACACAGTGAGTTCCCTTCATCATCCGCATCACAGACAATCTCTGTTCTAAAAATTTGCATGCTGCCTTGCTGCCTACATAGACATTCTAAGTCACCATCTTAATCACCATGGAAACATATATTACCAATTTGGAACTCAGGAAGCTCACAATGTATCTCAATACAGTATAATGTTAGCTTATTGCAGATAACATGCAAATAAGAAAACAGGGTGATACTGCAGTAAGCAGAAAAAACATGTGCACACAATATGTTGAATAAATTAAATTTTTTGGTTTTGAAAAAGACCATTTGAAACAAAGACAATATCAATCTACTACATATTACAATTTTAAAAACCTCTAAACTTTAAATTTAATTATGCATTATACAAAATGTATAGCTTTAATTTCAATTTTGTAAAGCACTTCATTTTACCTCAAATCAAATTAGCTTTGTACAAGATCATATGGTAATACAAACACACACATTTAAACACTACACATATATAATATGATAAACTCACCAGGGAGCTGAGGATTGTGGGTACTTCCACAGAGCCTCCTTGGCCATGGTGAAAAATCAGCACATCGTTAAGGTTTCAGCCAAACAGCACCAGATGAGTATATCACCATGGAGGCACCCGAAAAATATGTTCTGAACAAAATAAAACGATGGTGAGAAAAAGCATGTGGAAATTTTTAATGAATGCATTTGCACTACGCCCATGCCTCCGCTAAGGTTAGCATGTGTGTGTAAATGTCTACTGGGGCATCTCCTGATGTGCAAGTAAACAGCATGGGCTGGGAATATGCCACTGGTACGCTTAGACAAAAATAACTTTCAGGGTGGAGCCATAAACAGAAACACACACACACACACACAATCTCAAAGGGAATCACCCCACCATAAGAATATAAATTAAATTATTTTTTACAACACAGAACAAAGGCCATGCACATCTAAAACTGAACCAAGAATAAAATGGTTATGAATGGTTACCAACAAAAATGGTTATGAATATTGTTGATTTTAAAGCATCGATAGATTAGTTCCTGTTTTGTATCTTGTTAAACCTCAAATGCAAGAACAGAATTAGTGTTCTTTAGTGTCGGTTTGAATCATTTCCACGAATCAGTTGAAACTCCTATTCAATTAACTAATGAGAAGACCCTAACTGCATCATTTGTTTGCATCATTACTCAGAAGAAAATCAACTAATTGATCCATTCCATAGTGCAGTACAAAATTCTAATATCAGAATATACATAAATAAAAAGTCACCAGGCAAAAAAATATGAAAATTAAAAATGAAGTCTGATTCAGTGTGCCATTTTGTATCCCTCTATATTTTCAATAGTAAACAAACAGAGGCAGAACAGTTCAGTGTGTTTGTATGTGTGTGTGGTGAGCCTTAATTACATGTCAGACTGGTGGCTAACCTCACTGAGATCCCTCTATCATAACCTCTCTCTCAGTCAAGAGGTTGTTGGATTTATGACCCTAACAGGTATGTGTGTGTCCGTCCATTTGATCGCATAAATTAAACCTCACCTTAGCAATTCATTCATGCCTGCCCACAAATTCAAACACACAACTTAAATCACCAACCACTTTATCTAAATAAAAAAGGGCAGCTTGGACATTCTAACCAACATCTCAAGGTCAAAACAATACAAGGCTGAACAGATGATTTTTTTGGGTGAAATTTAAACTATTCCTCTAACACCTAAAACGTAAATGACATATAACTATAACAAACTAAAGCTCTATGGATAGAAAGTTTCCTGTGCTGGAATACGGAATACTGAAATTTTGTTGCAGCCCCTGAGACCTCATAGAGATCATAGCCACATCACACACACAGACACAACAGCATGAAATACACATTTATAGCTCTGTTCTTTTCCACTCCTTCCAACTTTTTTAAAGAAATGAATTCTGCAGCACTTTGAACAGAGTTTGGCGTCTGGCTACTACAGCTATAATCATAACACACACACAAACACACCCTCAAATCCAGTGGAGTCTGTACAAGGAGCACGAACACCAGGAATGTAAAGAGAAGCTGAAAAATTCCTGGCATGTCATTTTCAAAAGCTTTAATTACCCATTTCAAAAAAAGCACATCTCACACTCCCCACACACACACACCCACACACACACACCTGTATCTCTGCAGGAAGGGAAGAGCTTCCGTCACATTCAAAGGAGCCGTCTCGTCTAAAATAAGAAGAGAAAGACTGTTAAGTTTGTTTTTTGCTGGAAATACCAGCGTGTATGTGTGTCACAGTACGTCAATAATAACACAAGAGTTAAATATCAATAAAAACATCAAGACTCATTTAAACTTCTTAAAGACACAAAATATGCTAACTGACAGTTTTAGCAGCTGAAAATAAAACATGATAAACAAACTACACAGAACCGAAGTAAATACGACCGGACGAATAATCCAACTGTGCAATTCAAAAACAGAGCACAGTTGTGTGAAGCACACCCTGCTGGGCGAGCGAACGAGAGAGAGACAATTGTGCACACAAACAGCCAGACTGACGAGATTAAAGCTTTTTAGCGACAGTTTATTTAGCGACAGAAACAGGGTGGAACATCACAGTTATCTGCTTCTCATAACTGGACATCTCTCTGGTCTGCTGCAAAAGTGGATGCGGTCAATGTTGGGGAAGATGAAACAAATATAAACACCATTCAAAACCCTTGCAAACACACATACACATAAATACACAGATGAATGCTGGGAAAAGATGCTAAAGCCAAGTAAAGATCACATTTCAGAGAGGAAAAATCTTGCACGCATACACACAGGGCATCATATCAAAGACATGGTTTCCAGCACTGCACTCGCTATAAAAACAGCTGCCAAATTACAGAGGAAAAATGGAGAAAAAGAAAGAGAGACAGTGAGAAAGAGGGAATTGGAGAAATTGGCAAAAGAGAAAAGAAGAAATAAAAGAAATCCCACAACACTTTGGGTTTCCACCAACATCTGTATAAACACTGTCTTGTGCACAAGAAGCTTTGAGATTCATTTATTAGCTGGTCCCTGTTTGCCCTTCCCTCAGCACACAACATACACTCACACTACCTGTTTTCTTTCCATATATTCTTAAAAATGTTTCAAAAGTGTGTTTACAGCAACCTGTGAAAAACACTTTTTTCAGGGGTGCAGGATTTTGTGGATTGTATTTTTAAAACAGCAAAATGTGAGAAAATGCTACACATTTACTGGTAAATAAAAACAATAAAATCTGCCAACATTGTCTTAGAGATTATATAAAACTTATAGTTTATGGTAGTCTGTAGTATTTCAGTAGAGCTTTCTATGAAACTCTGCAGATGTAAAGTCTGTATGGGCCTACCATTTTCTGTGTCCCATGAGATATGTGTTGTCTTTCTGTGATCAGAAAGAAAATGCTAATATACAGCAAACACAAGCAGAGACGAAGGTAAGATTGCATTTTTTTTTAATGCAATCTGCTCTGATAATACCCATATGAAGAGTGACAAGCGTGTATTTCTTATATCAGCACCTAATAACCACTATAAGATCAAACAAGATGAAACTCCATAAATCACTGCTGTCATGCCAGAGAAACACAGCTACAAGAGAAAATGACAATTACTCTGTAACAAAACTTTGCAAGCTTCCTATAGAGACAGCATTTTGGGTACACTGCAGACACAACGGCTGTTTCAAAATAATTGTGGTTTCTTTTCGCAAAATTCTAAAGCAGCACCACATACATCCCCCATGGACAATGCAACCCCATATTTTACATTTAGGCAATTGGCAGACGTTTTTATCCAAAGCGACTTACATTGCATTATACTACACATTGATCACTATACATAGAGTATGTGCAATCCCTGGGATCGAACCCATGACCTTGGCGCTGTTAACGCTATGCTCTAACCACTGAGCTACAGGAAAGCCATAATGCATTGCAACAGGTTTAATGACAAATCCTCTAGAAATGAATTAGGCTAAAGTAGGCTTTTAAATTTGTGTGATAAATGGCTAGTAATTGATATTGTTATTAAAATAATATTTGTGTGTGCTGTGTTTTATGCTTCTTGGACTACTGTGTCTTTATATTAGCAACATGCTAATGTCAAATTGTATTGGAATCAATTGTGAGTCAAGTCTCATGTGTTCTTTGCATGAGGAGTGCTATTTGTATAATGCCCGGAGATGCTGCTTATGTAGGCATATGTGATTCCTAATCAGTCACTTAGGGGGTTCGGTTCAGTTCAGTTAGGATGTTATGTAGGCAGCAGAGAGCAAAGGAGCTCACCAGATTTTGGAACACAGCTAATAAGAACTATTCTTTACTGTTTCCGATGACACGTTGAGGAAATTCTGTTTACATAAAACTTGCCTGCGGGTTTGTTCAAATGCAAGATACAGGCACAGAAAACAATGCAGAAGATGCATGTAGCCTGGCTAAAGAACACATTCCCATACACACACACACACACACACACACAAATATACAGTATGTTGTGTGAGTGCCAGAGGCTAGTGCAGCACAGGAGCTGAAATGCACTCAAAAGCCATTTCCTGTTCCAGCAGCAGACTGGAATTGGGGGAGGGGATTCAGGGCGTCACTAAAAAGTCAGTCCATCATACTTTAACACCATCGCTAATACTGAACATCTGGACTACCTAGCTAACAATTTTAGGTTATAAGTACATTTGATATATGATATATAATGTTATAAAACGTTCTACTCTTCTTTTTGAGAGAGCTTTTAGAGAATGTCAGCTAAGGTGGCACAAAAGGGTATAAAGATATGCAACCAGAATTTTTTTTAAATTCTACTATTATGCACCAAATGGGAGGCGATCAAACTCTGCAAACTCTTCAGCGAATCTTTTAAGTCTTTGGAAGCAGAATTTTACTGGGCTGAGTTTTAAATCTGGCCTGTATTCCCTCTTTATGTAAATATATTCAAACTTAAACTCTGAAGTGTCCAAACTCACTGCACACCAGCAAAAAAAGAGAAAAGCTTTGTAAAAATATGTTCCTAAAGTGGGCCAAATCTGTTAACCTTCGCTTCTATTCAAGGATTATATTAACATGAACTTGTGGAACATTTTTGAGTGATGATGAAAGCATATTAACTAATGAATTGATTTATAGAAATTAATTGACGTTGTCATTTACGATACTGACATAAACATTAATGCTCTGTTAATGCACTCTGTAATAAAAACTAAATACTGCTAAATTAGTCTAATGACACTGTCTTTAGGAAATTTAATGGCCAAATAAAGACCAAATAAATGCAGCAATTAACCTCATCCATGGGCCTGTTGCTGAAACACGGGCCTATCAACTCCAGATGCGTTTGAAACCAATGCTAGTTGCCTTGCTGCCTCACTGCCTAGTCAGTCAGTGGCTTCCCAGGCATTGATTTGTGTATAAAGGAGCCTCATAAGGAAACTGGTTTCAGACAGGCTTCTAAAGCACTGTAATGTCACCTCTAATGATCTGAAACAAATTCAATAGCAGTAAACAAACCCAAGCACATATTTACTGACTACAATGCTCATTTCTTGGTAGAAATTCAATCATACCTTTACGAAAATGAGTAAAAGGACGTTTATAAACTATTATACTTCTTTTAACCACCTCTGTTTCAATTACGTTATTATCTACCAAGCGCCGATCCGCTTGCACAGGATTATGGGATATCACAGAGAGCAAATGAATTTGGATGAAGATCCGGATGACGATATTTCACAGGATTAATCTTAAACATTAGATTCAGACGTGCCGTATCCTGTCTGTAGAGACAGAATTTTTTAGCTTCCAGACGTAGACTTGGGATTTCTAAATGAATACCAGCACAGAATTTAATTTCGCTTACAGCTTTAGATTTGATGTAAGCTCACTCTTGTAGGGGAAACCTCTGGAGAACACACAAGCCACAATGAGCACACTGATGTGATAAGGAACACAGATCACAGAGCGGATGGGCCACAATGAACATGCCCTACAAGTCATTAGAGCAACAGAAACACACACAAACACACCCCTATGCTCACACACACAATCACAGGCTGAAATGAACTACAACCAGACACAACACATAGAGTGTGAGAACAAGAAAGAGATGGTAGGACACACTTTGTGTGTGTGTGTGTGTGTGTGTGTATATAAATAAATCTGTTCTATTATAGCTAACAGGATAAGTCCATTGTTCCCAGTATTTCCTCTAAAAAACAGTTAAATGGAGGCCATCAGATGCAGAGATGGGTGTGTGGAGAATCATTCAGCTCCAGGACCTGTGGATGCAAAACTGAACCCAACCATTGCCAAATCCAAATAAAGTCGATATTACATAAAGCAGCTTATATACGGCTTATTTCTCTCTTTATTTCATTTCTGTGAAACTCTGTAACTCCTGATCAGATTTTGCAGTTGTGCTAATGCACATTAGAAGCACCAATCTGCAGCTGAACAGCTCATTGGCTGTCAGATTTTTAAAATACTCTGCAGAGGAAGACTTACTCTCTATACAAATCCTACCCAGACTGCAAAACCCTTACAAAAATTAACCATAGTTTTACTACAGTTCACACCAAAAAGCACAGTTACTATAGTTAAATTGTGCTAACCACAAATTACCATTACACATTTTACCATGGTATTTGTAGTAAAACTGTGGTTATATAAATGGGAATCAATGCACCAAAAAACATGTTTTGGTCCTTACTGTAGCAAAACCATGGTTCATTTTCATAAGGGAGTTGACTACTCCGTTCACCGTTACTACTGCTTATACTTAAAATATTACCTAACCAGATATAACAATAAACATCTCATCCATGTAAATCTAAAAAAATGCTTATTGCTGAAAACTTGTAACATTGTGTCTGGTAAGGACACAGCGTTGGATTTCAATAAGCCTTCAAACCCTGAGGATCAAACATTCGTAGGTAATTAGTCCTGCATCCGTTTGTGCTAAAAACATAACCAACACCTCAGATCATGTAGGTTGTTGTGGAGAGGTGTCCAAACAATTTTGTTTGGTGGATGAAAAACAAGCAAAAAAGCCAAAGACAAACATTAAAGAAAATACTTAACACAAAATCAACTCTTGCAATTACATGTAGTAAAACTGTTTAATGCTGCAGGTTTAATTTAAAGACAGAAAGGTTTGAACAAATACTTATACTACAAAACATTTAGAAATTCCAAGGGATATTTCTCCTATACACACACATAAATATTCTTTGCTTTGGACCTGTCAGATCTAAAAGTGGATTGCTTTGAGGCATGTAAATTACCAGATAAATTACCATCTACCCCTGACAGGCTTGACAAAACATACATATGCACCCACACGCATCTAAGAAATATTGGAAATGCAGATTTGCTTTTATGTGTGCAAGTAACCTGCGTCTCACCTCATCTTTCTGTCATAAACTCTACAGACAAAGAACCGAGACTGATGTTGACAGGGTTTGCCGAGGGGAGATGATTCAATAAGCGGAGAAAGTTTCTAGAAGGTTAATGCGCAGAGCCTGCGTTTGTGTGTTTCAAATCTCCAAGTCAGATATGTCTGACACCATTTCATTTTACAGGAGAGTCTGAAGGTCAAGCGAGGAGATGCAGACAGAGTAATATACATATTCACCCAGAAAACTGAATTGTTTAAAAATGCATGAAGAAACAAAATCTGGTCAGCTCTCAACTCGCATGCCAACACACAATCACTCTAAATAAACACACTGAGGAATGTGTGTGTGTGTGTTGTGTACTCAGACTTTGAGCAAACATCCACAGGAAATAGGAAGTGATGTCATGCTTGTCAATAATTTTGACCTGATTTTAAGCAGTTGGTGTGTTGAATTATCAGGGGCTGTTTTTCTGTGTGTTTAATGTAAGACAAATAATGAAACCAACAAACACACACACACAGTCGGTTGGAAAAGGATAAAAACATTTTCACACAATGACATGTAAATGACAGAGGCATTGGTCCTTCTTTCTTTATAAAAACAGCCCACATGGCTGACTGCTTCCAACAGAAACTGAGAAAAAGAGAGACTGAAAGAGAAGAAAAAGAGAGAAGAGAGAAATAACAATATAAGTCTCCTATTGTTCAACCACAAAAGAAACTGGAGTCAGCACATACAGAGTGGGAATGAAACAGCACTTTCACAATCCAAGTCAAGCCCAAGGCAACTGCTGGTCAGATGAGAGGAGTGTGATATTATTACACACACACACTAAAGATTACAGTGAGATTGTGGCATGATCCATCTTCCTTTCCAAGGACGGCAGAACTGATCAAGGCTCAGTGATGAAGGCTGGCTTTCCACTCACCCATTTTTCAGACGACTTTCAGTCGTAAGCTTCGTAAGGAGACAGTGGCACAGCCGAGTCTCAGCGGGAGGTCGTAAATAGCCCAAATGACTCAAACTACCTTCTGACTCCTGCCGAATCTTCAACACCATCCAATTTGTTTGACATTATCACTGACAGATGGTGCAGATCCGACAAAAGTATCACAGTGAAGATCTGATAAGCCATTTGTGGCACTCAGATATTTTTTTGTCAAGAAATGCAAAGCCACATGTTGTGAACACTGACTGTTAGTCATGGTAATTGTGTCCACCAGCCAACTAGTCAATTTATGATGTTTAATTGTTTATCTTTTTTTTCACATTTTTGTTCTAGCTTTAGTATTGTGGTGCTTTAAAGAGGATGAGTTAAGAAACTTCTTTGAAAGAGTTTTAGCATGACAAAAGCTGGCTGTACACGGTTTAACATGACTAACATTAGAGGTTTCTTCAGATATCTCGAAATTCCTTTGTTTAAAGCTGTAATAAGTACATTTTTTGGGTTAAAACTGAAATAAAAATCAGTTACTGAGCGTGTACATAACAGATCAAGTGTTCAAAACTGTCCCCTTACCATAACCCAATTTGCAACAGTACGTTTATAACAATTATTTATTATATTTGAGCTGTTGGGTCTGATTTTGGAAGAAACAAGAGAAAGAAAAACAACAGAAAGATAAGGACGTGGCTTTCATATTGCGTGTATGAGAACAGTGAAGCGTTTGTAGCTTCTTCTTACAGACGAAAAGACTAGTGGTCTTTGACTACTAGTCATAAAGTGAATTCCAGTAATCATGCAGTCATGATTAAATACTACAGCAGGCTAAAGCTCACCATCTGCTGTAACAGAACCTTTCTGTAACACAGTATAACAATACCCCAACAGTGCAGAGGCCCCTGTACTAAATACCCCTCTCTTAGGCATCAGCTGCAGTCTCTCCATGACACCTCCCTCTTTCTTTCTCTCTCTCCCTCTATCCCCCTCTGACTCACTTTTTCCTCAGTCAGCAAGTCCAGAACCTTAACGAGGGAGACAGAGACACAGTGCAGCAGCCTACTGGAATACAAACCACCACACTCACTGACACATACAGTATACCCAGAGGACACTGGTATTAGAAGTGACATCACATCACTTACCTAAAAATGCACAAGCTGCAACAACAATAGCATACTTTATGTCAAGATGCTAAACATAGACTCTATGTTAAAGGCTAAGTGTGTGTGTGTGGTTTTGCACCCACTACAATGGTAAAAGTCACACACACATACATTGTGGGGACCAGTCGGCGGCCCCCATGAGGGAAACTGTTTATTAAACAAATTATGCTTTTTTTGGAAAACGCAAAAAGGTTTCTGTAAGGATTAGGTTTGGGGTAGCATGAGGGTTAGGGGATAGAATTCCAGTTTGTACAGTATTAAAACCATTACATCTATGAATAGTCCCCACAAAGCATAGAATTCTAACGTGTGTGTGTGTGTGTGTGTGTGTACAGGTTTGACAATACCTGCAAGTTTCAAACTTTGGAAATGTTCACACATATGTAGTGTCTGATTAGAAAAGTTCATAAATTGGACAAATCATTTTTTACTTTATATTTAATAATGTCAGTATGTTTGTGTGAGGCTCCAGTTTAGGTGTATCATCAGCCTCATTAATCATATCATTAGGGGATATCATCAGCCTGGTACGAAAACAATGAAATCTGAGATGTCCTCACTAGTGGAACCTGTGTGGTTTTGTGTGTGTGTGTGACTGAGAAAGACAAACAGAGAGAGGGGGAGCAATGGAAGATGAGAGTGTGAAATAAATCGATACACACACACAAAAAGGGTGGAAAGGTGTTTAACATCCAAAAAGATAAATTCTGCACATTTGAGCATCCCTGCTCTAAAAATCTCCTGCAGTCAAGCTCTAAAAAAAGAACAACAAACTCCAGAAAACCAGTAAAGTAATTTTTGGATGCTTGACAGTAGGAGAGATGCGAATACATTAAAGTTATTGTAATATTTTACCTCAAAATACTGTATCTACATTCTCATAATAAAATGATATACTTTTATATTTTTCATGCATTTCATTTGATCTCATTGGTCTATGAGAAGGCAAAACAAACACATTTTATTCAACAAAATCCAAATTCAGGCTAGCTAAAATATGATGAGCAAGGATGAGCAATCCAATGCAAATGAACAAGAAACATATTCGATTTTTTAATAACTACACTAATTAAAAAAAATCAGTAATATTATAACATGGCCCAGATAGCAATTTAATATCGTATCAACAGCAACATGATTCCTGTGACTATTAGCCAGAGGTGGTCATAAACACAAAATGTTTCAATATGAAAAGATATACTTATTAAAAACTGGAACATGAATGTTTTTTTATATATATTTCTCAAATGGAAATTCAGGGTAGACCTATCAACAACCATTGACAATCATTTTAAACTTATGCTTCAGTTTGTTAAAGTCAACAAATATTGCATTCACAGTAATGCACAAGCAATGGCAGGTAAATAGAGCCCAGCATTAATCAGATTAATTGTTCTGTTACAAGATCTAAGTAGGTCCCATTTTTGACAGCATGGTTAAAGCAGACATAACGTCTTGAACATGGAAATAGTCACACAAAATTTAGTTTGTAAACAACAAACACTGCTAAGGGCTGTTATGTTCTATTTAGTCTGTTCAGTTTTAAATGGTTCTGTGAGACACTCAACTTGAATATAAATGACCACAAGAGAAATAAAAATGTCATTTATATTTTATATACATTGCCATTACTGACCTAATTATATTTTGAACTATTTAATCCACAGACCACAACAGCTTTATTAATTACAAAAAGTAAATGATAATTAGGGGTTCTTCCATCTTAGTTGTATAATAAATGGCATAAATTTAGTATGTGACATGATCACTTCTATCCTAAAATAATGTCTGACTGCCACCAGTAAAAATATCCTGTAATAACAAGCACATTTACACCCAAACAAAACCCTCCTTTCACATAAGCTGGAAATATGAGTGCTGAGAAACCAGACAGGTGTTGACTGCATACCCTTCAATGCTAAACAAGCTAGTGGTCAATTTCCCTTCACAGAATTCATAAAAAATTAAACAGAAACCATCAGTGTCCTGTGAACCTCTTTCCTAATAATCCACCAAAATCCAAGAGAAGAATATTCACATATAAACTATGATGAATGCAATAAAAGCATTACATCATACAACAAATCCTGATGAGCTCAGACTTTGTAAATGTATTTATTACCACAACAGCCCTTAGCCAAACATTCCAACAGACTTAATCCCAAAGCAGCGACCTTGTCCCAGCCAAAGCACAAGGAAATCTGAAACCTGAGCTATTTTCACCACACCAGACCAAAAAAACTATCCACTGAGCTGCTGTTGCACAACAAGCAGACAAGAAGTCAACGGATTAAAGTCAAGTTTGCGAAATTGAAAACAACATAATGTCACTAGGTTTACCTGAGTTTTCCTTCATTATATACACATGGTTCTTTACAGTTGATTAGTACATGTTTTCCTGGTGCTAAGTGTCTGCATAAACTATTATATTTTAAGGGCCAAACTGTCGCCGCCCCCCAATCCTCTATAAAACTGATCTAATAGACCCCATTTTAGCTGGTATTAAGATTTGTTTGTGATTTGATCACAAGTGAAAATACAAGTGTTGTAATACATATGACCACATTGCATTTGTAGTGTAAACACTAATCCACCCCTAACCACCTACATGCACCTTCACATAAAAATAACAGTCTACTGGGAATATTGGCAAAGCGCATACATGTAAATGCAACAGAACACTGCTAAGGGCTGTTATGGTCTATTTAGTCTGTTCAGTTTTAAATGGTTCAGTCAACTATAATATTCACTCAATTTTAATAGAAATGATCACAAGAGAAATATAAATGTCATTTATATTTCATATACATTGCCATTACTAACCTAATTATATTTTGAACTATTTAATCCACAGACCACAACAGCTTTATTAATTACAAAAGGTTTATTAGGGGTTCTTCCATCTTAGCTGTATGTGGCATAAATTTAGTATGTGACATGATCACTTCTATCCTAAAATAATGTCTGACTGCCACTAGTCAAAATATCCTGTGATAACAAGCACATTTACACCCAAACAAAACCTTCCTTTCACATAAGCTGGAAATATGAGTGCTGAGAAACCAGACAGGTGTTGACTGCATACCCTTCAATACTAAACAAGCTAGCTGTCAATTTCCCTTCACAGAATTCATAAAAAATGAAACAGAAACCATCAGTGACCACCTGACCACCTACATGCACCTTTACATAAAAAAATAAACGTCTACTGGGAATATTGACAAAGCACATACATGTAAATGCAACAGAACATAAGATGCTCTTTGGAATCGTCAGGTTTTGCACAAACTTCACACCAAGTTTATGTCAGTGCATGCTGTCATTAAAGCAAAAGGGGAACATACCCAATACTGAAATACAGGGACATTTATGATAACGTTTTTTGTTAAGATAATAATAGAATTTGCAAATAAGCATTTTGTATGAAATTAGAAATATAAATGCAAGTTCTTTCATCAGTGGTCTCACACTTCTGGCCCTTCATTTATATACAATTGTTTTACTGAAGACAAGTCCACTAATCTGTTAGATTGCACAATGGTGTTATTAAATTGCACGTCTCTGCTTTAGATTGTTGATAGTTTACATGAACTGTGAGCCAACAAGCAGTGCAACAGATGAAAGCCTAAGAGGCAATCACACCCTACCCCTCTTGTTGATAAACATGTTAGGCACTGGAAAGAAATTTCCTTTGGAAATGAACCCTTGTATTTTACAAACACACAAACGCTAACAAACAAACAAGCGGATTACTGCCAGCTACCGCTACATTCCTTTTAAAGATGATGAAACTAGCTTTTGTGATAGTTTTATGTGCTGCTCTCCATGTTGCATACGCTTTCTACATTTTAACTCTCGAAATCACGTTTATGGGACAGCCAGTAAATTCGGTAATGTGCATGATTCTATGGGGATCTACAGTATTATTGGCTATTGTTGTTCTTTATACGGTTAAAAGGACCGAAAATGGGCAATGGTCTTTAAAGAACATGTCTGCTCCTGCTGCTGGTCCGGTCTGTGACTGCCGCAGAACGGGCGTCTCAAGTAGGACAGACTCTGCAACGCGTACCTTCAAAAACGGTGGCGCACAGACGGCGTTCGGGCGTGCTAGTGTGCTGTAGACGTGGGTCAACCGCTAAATGCGCGAGCTCGATTCCTTTAAACGCCAGGACGGTGTTTTAACTATAAAAAAACGTGCGCGTTTGCCCCTGGTCGTTATGGTAAACTACGATCCCCACTGCTCTGACTTTTCTATTTGCCTGGCCTTGAACAGGGTGCCGTAGCCCTCCATGGACATGGGAGGGGACGAAACGAAATAAGCAGGGTAAAATAAACGTAACGCTCTACCCGAATGTCATGTGTTTATATATACAGCCTAATAGAAACGTCATCCCTCGCAAAAGCAGAGGATCAACAGCAAAGCACAAAAATGACCCGTTAAGTCAAGCTAAATTCGGGCTGCGACCACACGTACAACCCACCATTCCATCGCAACTAAAGCTGGCAGGATATAACACTATCAAAGACGCAGCAAAATCGTTACGACGTAACTGGCGATAATGTGTCTATGTTACTGAGCAGCGTTCGATTGTCCGTTTGACGACATTAATAATGATTAACGATAGCGATAGACTATACAAGCGATACAGTTAAGTCAGAAGCCAATCCGATAAGTCCTTCTGCTATCGCTGGGCAAGACATAACCACAACTTTATATTTTTCCATTTGTGAAACGTATTCACCACCAGGTGTCAAACGGCAAGTATTAAACATTATCAAATCCAGCTGTCCTAAATTCCTGGTTAAATTTTTTGCCATAGCACATCACTCACCTTAAATGTCAGCTCCCTTTCTCCTTTTTCTGTTTTACCTCCTCTCTCTCTTCTATTCTCCTCTTCTCCTCCCTGCCAGATGTCGAGCGGACTCAACCAATCCGCGCTTCACCGGAAGAGAGCGGACCAATCAGCGAGCGGATCACAGGAAATACATTCCCATTTCCCGCGTCCGGGAACAGAAAAGAGAGCGTGACGAAAAGTTTGGAGAGGGGGAAAAAGATTAGAGCAGTATACTCACTTTAAACTTAAAATAAATATTATAATAAGTTATGATAAATAGTACATGTGTTCCAATGAAAACCGATGGCGTTCTGAATAACTGAAATCTAGTTTTTTTCTAATCTA
>JAZGTJ010009479.1:0-19341 GCA_036877575.1 Botia almorhae
TGACTAATACATTTATTTGTGAATTCTATCCGGAGTAGAAGATCTTCAGTGCTCCTCTATGGCTGAAGCTGCCAAGATTTCCAAACACAACTGAATTATCGATACACAGCGATACATTGGAGGGCCCCTGAGTAACCCACCACATGTAGGTTCCTTTTACCTCCTGACAGCTAACGCGCTGTTGATCCATGGTTCTGCTCTGGACAGGTTATTATTTAAACCACCAGTCCCTGTCTAAACAGAAATCCCATTTTCAAGACTAAGCCTCACCCTAAACGCTCACACTGCTTCAATTTATGTACCCTGCTACCACGAAATAGGTCATTAAACATTCTGAATGAGAAAAGAAAAATGTTCTGCAGCAGAAGATCTTCTCTGGAGATCAGTCAAATGCCTGATGACGATGATGGTGCATTTTGCTGGTCTTAAGCATGACCTGGTTCTTCTATGAGACAAGTGGTTTTGCCATGATGGTCAGGGTAAAATACTCTTCTTGCTAAAGGCCTAAACGCCCTTCCATCAGCTCCAGCCCATAATGTTTGAGTAATGGGTGCCATTTATCAACCTGACTGCTTTCAGACATGGGGCACAGCAAAGGGTGGACAGCTGAGTGGTGTGGTCATATTAAAGACTGCTCTGAGCCTTACTCTATTTGGAGTGTTGTGACAACAGTGTCCTGCCTCTGTCTAACATAACTCTATTTAATCAGCTGCATGATTGGTTCATATCTGGACATACATTGTGCTGCACTTGTTACACATGCATCCACATGTTAAACATGCATTGTAGTAAACTGACTTGTAAAGTCAAGGACATACTGTATAAACAATTTGAATCAAAGCTGGGGGACACATAAAGGTAAGGGTTTTGAAACTTAAAGATTATATTACCAGGAAAATGTAGCAATTTTATAAAGTGCTATTTTAACCTTTTATAAAAATTGTATAATATCAAATGCAGTGTTGGGGAGTAAATAATTACAAGTAGCAATGCATCTTAATTAAGACATTTGTAAAATACTAATACAAACAAAATACTGTGACAACTGCTTAGTTTGTTTCAACAAATCTACTTTTTCAAAGGATTGCTTATTTCTTATTGTCATAAAGTATTTTGTGTATCTTCTTTTAATTTGCCGCTTGTAGTGTAGTCATCCATTTTGTTGAATGATAGCTTCACCATGGTTGGACTAATATTATGAGTAGCTTTTTTAGAGGAGCTTCTCCACTAATGCGATCAACACAAATCTTATTTGGAAATACATGAATTAAACAATTTACAGTACAGGACAGAAATAATCAGCCGTTGAGAGCCAAAACAGAAATTAAGCTTTGTTTATCTTTGATGATTTGCCAGTGAATGACTGCTCACAGGCACAAACAACACAAGCTAAAACTAGATAGTCTATTAAGATGCACACATCCTGTGTGTTCAACAGTCGTATGCCAGAGAGGAAATGGCTTCTGTGGTCCTGGTAAGAAGACTTTCTGGTTGCATGCCTTCACTGTGAGGGTCTGGAAATGAAGCCTAGTTTGCTCGAGTAATGTGCTGGAGGAGAATTATGCGCAGGCATTGAGATGTGCGGCGCTGGAGCGCCTGTTCAGCTGGAGAGCTGCGAGTGCTGAATGTGTGGCATAATGCCGACACCATGAATGTGAATGCATTAACCTGCATGTTAACACAGTGCCAACAATGACCCTCGCCAATCACCAATTGTTTAACAAAGGAGAACGGCTTTATCCACAGACCAGGTGGCCAGCTAATATGAGATGTTCACATTTAAATGAAACACCTCATCAGATCAAAAATAAACTCTAGATTAAGAGCAATGGAATTCGTGGGGTTATTATTTCAGACTAGGCAAGAAGAGTATGAGCATGTTTTTCTGAACTGATGCCATTATAAAGAAAACATGTTAATGATGTACTACTTCATGATTGGTGCCCTTGAGTTTGCTTGACAAGCAGCACAACGTATGCATGCATGTCACTTAAACATATTAATTGCCAAAGTCATAGTATATGACATAGTATCAGATATAAGGCTAATAATTTATTGTTGTTAAAATCATTAAATACATTAAAAACACAATGCCATTTTTTCCATGAGAACACAGCAAGTTATAGCTACCAGCAATAGCTGACATGCTTTGAGGATAAGATTTTTTTCTTGAAAGGAAAAGTATTTCACCTCGTAAGTATTGCAAATTGGTTGAAAATCTAAAAGCATTAAACTCTCTTGTGCTTGAAATATCCATCTAAGGAGAAGGGCTTATTCATTTTGGTGGTACATTTAATCAGGGTGATTGTTCAATTGAGGCCATTGTACATCAAACAAGTGACCATACAAATGCTGCAGCAGGAGCAGGCAGAAAATACTCATTTGAAGAGCTGATGTCTGACACAGCGTTGCCATGACTACAGGGAATGAGCAGGAAGACTGAATCTTTAGAGAAATTAAAGGGAAGGTTGGCCAGTTTTAACATTGTACTTTTGTTACACTTCCAGTCAACTCCTTAAATTTTTGGGTCACACTTTAGTCCACACTTTCGGAACAACTGAAACAATTCGTCCCACTGAGAAAAGTTGATTTTTGTGAGGTTTGAAATATTTGGGGACTTTTTAAACCAATAGCTCACCCTACTTTTGTCTGAATTAACAATTTTCTTAGTTATTGAAGATAAGCCTTAAAGACCACAGTAAGTAAAAACAAAATGTAAAAAGACAGACGGCGAGATTGTGTGGTCTGTTTCCACATCTGCTTTTAAGAATGAACAGATTTGAACTTAAAAATAGAAACAGCTCATTATACAAGACCTTTCATGCAGTCCAGGTCTACCGTTAAGAAATTGAGATGATTAGTAAGAATTGTTCACAGGAACCCCCTTTGTAGTGCTGTGTGAATCACTAACTCATGCTTGTGTTTTTGAAGCATGTCGAGAAATATGCATGGCAATCCAAGGACCTAAGTAGGTCATGAAGCGTTTCAGCGACTCCCTTCAATATTTCATCAAACATCTCCAGAATGCATATGCTACACAACTGTCTTTTTGATGGTTTAATTGTGCATGCTCTGTTTTTCTCGCATAGGCTTTGGCAAATAAACAAGCAGCCATCAGGAGCTAAGCTACGCGAACAGGGAAACAGCTACAGCTTTAACTCGAATGCAGCATTAAAGCAGACATCTAACCAGTCAATAGCTTTGCAGCCATTTTCAAATATTTCCACCACCTTTTCAGGGTCACCTTCCGCAAGAACCATCTATCCGGTATTATACAAATACAGCGCTCTCAGGCACGCTGTATACAACAACTGCAACCACAGACTCTTTTTTTCAGATTAATATTTGACGAAGTGAGCAGATTGAGTCTTGATTACAGCAGAAGTCGAACAGGCCAATAACAGACCCTTGCAGCACGCATGTACTGGAGCAGGTTGGATTTCAGCATGTTATTCTACCCAGAATCCTCTCATCTTACTGGAGAAATTTTATGGAACCACTTCCTCCTCTCCTGCTATACTGATCCCTTCCTAAGTACTGCAGAACCGAAGACATGCTATCACATGCCACTTACCAGACTCAACTAGACCTAACGCTGGAGAACTTCAACCACAAAGGTTACATTCTCTGCACACGGAGACAACATCCAGCATTTCCAGAATGTTCTGTTCTGTCAAGCCATCAGGCTTATCTTAGTAACTGACCCCTCAGTGTTGTAGTTCTGATGACCAGCTAGGGATGAGGGATTTAATCAGTGGGTTGTGATCTGATGTCGCACCACAAAGAGAGAGAGTTGTATCACTGTCAGTCACAGTTTATGTCAATTCAGTTTTGCAATTGATATTGATGAGCTATAGCATTTTTTGAATAGTGTTGAGCTGTTGATGCCTGGATGTAATAGCATAAAAATAGCCTAAAACAATCATTTAAAGGAGCATTTTACCTAAAAAGAACATTTTGTCTTCAATGATTGCTTTTTCCATTAAACATGAGAATTTTTAAAAAAATGTATCCTTTTCATATACAACATAAGTATAAACTGACCAAAGGCTCTACAAAAGTACCATTAAATCACCAAGAAAATAGTCCATACAGTCTATACTAGTCTTCTACAGCCATTTGTGTGAGGAACAGACTGGAATTTAATCTTTATTCATTGACAATCTTTCCCTGTTTAAATTAGCTGAAAATATATAAGGCTTAATTCCTATTGTTATATTATATAACACGCCCAAGGCAATGCCTCACTATACAGACATTTATGTTTCACTGTTCTCAGTTGTTCTCACTTGAGAACATCAGACAGCCTTTCACATGCTCGTGACCATCGGCACTGGGAGTCTCGAATGTGTGCTTACAGGTTGTGTAATGCTGCTTTAAAACTCACAGTTTACTCAGTTTCAACACAGCCACAGGGAGGCTAGTGGCTTTCACCTGAAGAAAATGGCAGCAAGAGTCAGCTAACCCCAACAGGAAGTGAGCTTCAGATGTGATGTCTGATCTTAGCGAAGCAAGAAAACCATTTTTCCCTCGCTGTGTGCCACACCACCACCCACCCACCAAAAAAACACACGTGTGATCACACCTCCGCTTGATTGACAGTCCGGAAGAAACAAGGCCAGTCTGTCCCTCTGGAGTTTCTAACAGGGAAGACAGACGTCTCTAAAAACTCACTACACAAGTTCGATGCAGAGTATGCTGTAGTTACATATGAGACATATACAGGGTTACATAATCAATCATAATTGGTCCAAAGGATATATATTGCATTTTATCCAAAGGCAAAACATTTTACTGTTTTAACCCTTTCAAGCGTGAGTTTTTTTTAAGGCGACAAACCCCCCAGCGTGAGTTTTTTTTAATGCGACAGTTATTTTGGAATGAATCACGTTCCAGTTACTATGGAGAAGCATAAACCTTGTCGCACGACATTACACAGTGGCGCGCTGCAGCTTATACTTATATGAATATGTATATTTCAAACAAAATATTTATAAAACTTTTACATGCATTGTTAAATGAAAGATTTTCCGATTGTTCACTATGTGCAAACTTTTATGATGTTCACCTTAGATGATTGTTAAGTTATCACGGGCACCGCAATTTGTCCAGGAGACAGAACCTGCTGGATTTAAAAATGCTCATCCGCTTCTTTTGAAAAACATAAAAGTGTCTGGTGAATTGAGAGAGGAATAGAGTAAACTTTATCGATTGACAGGAATAAACATAACCGCACATTGTTTGAAAGGTTTGTTTTGCCTCTGTTATGTATAAACTATATATATTTTCCTATTACTTCTTGTGATTGTGCAATGAAATATGAAATGTAAGAAATATAAAATATCAATGTTTTGTTTGAAAGATGCTTTTGCCTCCGTTTCATAAAAAGTATAGGCTATATATAGAAGTAAGCGCTATGTACAAGATGATGTATATGAAAAGCGCTATACAAATAAATGTGAGTTAAAATTGAACTTGTATATGTTTATTCCTGGTATTTGTGTTTACATTTATGTGTGATTGTGCAGCATTATTTAAAATGTAAGAAACAAATAAACATTACGTGACTGAAAACGCTAACAACGATAAAACATAATAAGCGCTGAGAGACTCGCTCTCTCGTTTACCGCTATTGCAGGTTTGAACACAGTTCAAGCAGGAATTTAGCAGGTGAACGTTCTAATCACACCGGTGTGACTGTATGCGTGAAAGGATTAAAGATTTATTTTTTTAAACTGCACTCTGTAACTAATTTTGGTAAAAATGAACAAAAAACAGAAAAAGTAAATAACAGAACAAAATGGTCTCCTTACCTTACAACGATTTGCAACAGTAATCTTATAATAATAATTTAGAATTTGAAAAGTCAGGTCTAATTTCCCAGGAAATGTCTGTTTGGTTTATTTGACTTCAATGTACATAATGTAAAGTATGTAATAAAATATATATATACAACAACATATATACATATAAACAACCAGTCAGTAATGAAACTGATTAAAATTTAATAAACCTTGAGAGTTCATTCAGTGTAGGATTGAAAGAACCGGCTCATAAGAGTCATTTATTTGTGAATCAGACTACAGTAATTTTGTAGTAAACATATGACTGTTTTGGAATACAGCCAGCGAAGGCAAAGCAATGCTACATGTCCTCCTGACATTACTTCAGAGTACACAGTGTATTTTATCTCATCACATTCAATACAGACCACAAACTCTGGTGAAATATTACTTTCTGTCATAGCTCTGTAGATTAGCCTTGCAGAAAACATTGTTTACACTATATGTGCAGGTGATGTAACAAACTGAGTGCTGACAACCAGAGCCCACAAAGCTTAAATGATTTCATTTCAGGAAGTATACAGACTTCCATAACCATAAATAAAAAAGGGTACAGCACATCCTCATAGGATGTGCCTGTGGTACTTTTTGAGATTGTTTGGCACAGAAAGCACAGCACACAGGGTTAAATCTGGAGGGCTCACATTTTGTTACTGCCGAGCGCTGCTGGGCCGCCAGGACACATCAGCAGGAGGAACCACAGCATCTCCTGTGACTAAAGCCACTGGCCATTTAGCAGCCAGCTGTGTGTGTACACACAAAAACATGCACACAAACATGTCACATACACACTAACACTGTATTTCATCTTTTGTCTCGCTCGCTTCCTCTTCTGATACTGTACACACAGCCTAAATACAACAAGAGAACTGAAGTAGGCCCGTGTCTGTGTGGTGCATAATCATCCACATGGGCCTCTGCATTTTAAGACCAAACAAGGCCAGGTTTTCTGCAGCTCTGCAGCCCAGAGGGAAGATGTGCAAATGTATAATTCACACAGTTTGCAGTTGGATTAAGCAGATGGGATATAAAATGCGCAAGCTGACATCTGAAATGTTCTCTTTGGTGCAAGAAGCGCAAGAAGCACTGAAGACAAGCAGTCAGCAGTAATGCACTTTACAGTGACCTTCAAACATACATATGGATACAGACACACACACACACACACATATGGTATATGGATTCCCATATTTTTATTTTTTGATCCTAAATGGAACAAAATATATTTCAGGCATGCAGGCTTATCCCCAGTGTTGAAATTCACTTACTATTTGCACAGAGTTGCCCTGGTTCTGACAGTTAGAGCGTTAGAGAGCCAGGCTGTCTTAGACAGGTGAAGCCTACTGTGTACAGCGCAAGCCAATGGAGTCTGAGAACTTTTGAAAATGAAGCAAAGAACTCTGGGACATGTCAAGTGCTCTCCTTGTTTAACCTTACACCAGCATGCATGAAATCCCGCAGCTCTTTCCCCGAGCAACATGGGATAGGGTGACAAACCCCAAACTCCATTTTGTGTCTGTGTGCGTATGTATGTGTGTTGCTCCAAAAAATTCATTAGCATGAGAGGCTATGAAACTAGTTCATAAAACAAAGAAAGAGGGAAAGAAAGAGAGAGAGAGATACAATGAAAATGTCTGTCCTTTAAATGAATATTTGCAGTGACAGTATGGGTACAGAATCTGGTGTCTCTTTCATCATTCTGTACCGAGTCTCACAATTTGTTTCTCACTCTCTACGCCACTTCTTTGTCTCTCTCTTCACTGGCTCTCCCTGAGGATCTGATGAGGATATTCCCTATATTTCTCTTTTTGTGCAGCTTTGAAGTGCCCCCTTCCCAGAACAGTCCTTGTACATATTAAGCCTTAATATTAGTGTAAACCAGATACAGTACGAAACTGCATATGGACTTTATACATGAATATGTAACCCACTCAAAGCTGCGCAACAGTGTACTAGTAAATCTCATGTAAACATGTCAAGGTCACATTTCACACTAAATCACTAAAATCACAAGGATAACAGAGAGAAATTACATTCAGCAAACAAATAGCTTGAATGCACTCAAATTCACTTTAAATAGGAATTAAAACTGTCAAATGCCTCAAAACAACAAAGAAAAAACTTTTGTTTGTTAAACATTAAATTAAACAATTTAATATTTTTGCACTGACAATTGAGCCCAATTTACTCCCAAATTCATTCATTTACTGTAACCTCACTGGAGTTACCATTCATTCTTCTGGTGAGTGTCTAAAGCAGCATAACAAATACTACCATTATGTATAGAATGGGTCCTAAAAAGGGTTTATTTTCATTTTCCAAAAAAAGTCCTAATTTTTTTTTGTTCTGAGGTAAAAAGTTCTAAAACGTTCAGAAGTTTCAATCAAACAGTAGTAGCGAAACCTTCTGAGTCATGAAATTCTCATGGTTTTGTTGCAGAAAGTGTTTGCGTATGTGTCAGTAATGGCGGGCACACAGCATGCTGTAGGCAGGCCTGAAATAAAGTATCAGTGAGGAGGAGAAAAATGAGAGATAAGGAGAGAGAGTAAGATGGTGATTGAGAGAGAGAGAGAAATGGCAGGGAGAGGTTATAACTGCATGCGCATGATGTGGGTGGAAGAGCGTGGGCACAGGAGAAAGCGGGCGCCCAGAGTACCGATGCATCTCTGTGTTTTTCTTCCTTTCTCTCCGTTTAAATGGCTTCTCTACCAGTTCCACACTGCCTCATCTCACAGATTTGTGCTGTCAGTCTTTCATGTGGCCTCTCTCTCACTCTCACTCAACCAGTCGCCTCATCTTCATAATGACCATAATCATTAAAGCACTCCAGCATGAGCCTCAGATTGAAGTAAAATGAGAAAAAATGTCTTCCTGTCTGACTGTCCTGCAGATTAACAAAATGCGCAGAAGATCATTGACAAGGAACCTCCACTGCTAAGTTACAGTTGGTTTCATCATCAGTCTGGGAGGGACTGAGGGCCACTAATGCTGTTTGTACTACGTTTGTACTATTTGATGTTTAACATATTTGTGGAATTTGAGAGTTGGAATTAGCCCGCACTCCTGTTTGCTTGACGGGCGAGCTGTTGCCATAGCAACAGTATACCTGTTGTGGGGTTAAACGATCCAACTGCATTAAATGGAAAACGTGTACATCTGTACGACTGTGCCGTGCAAACAAACAAGACGACAAAAGACAGCAGGATGGCCCTACGTACGTGTTTGTGTGTCAGTGTTTTTAAATACAATCCTTATTTTTTTGCTCAAGTCTGTGTTGTTTCCATGGTAACGCGGTGGCCGAAAGTCATAAATGGTGCGTTTTCTTAAATGACAACATTCTGAATTGAAGGCAAGTGCTCGCAGTAGTTGTGTTTCTCCCATGGGAGCCTCTCCTTCCGGCCTCTCTGTGTCAGACAGCAGGAAACCTCGGGAAACCAAAACACACCGCCTGAAGCGGCCAATTTTCACATTCGACATACTGTTACGATGCTGTTTCTCACAATCAGGTGTTTCAATGAAACCATCTGAACACTGAGATGGGCACAGGGAGACTCATGTGTGGTGCGCTCTGAATGCTTCAAATTGGTGTTTAAAATGTCACTTTGGGGTTAGGATTTCAACAAAACCCTAAACCTTTTTTTAAATGCTGGGGTATAATTTATCCTAGTTCATGTCTGCTATGGATATGAATCACACCTCTAACAATACAGCTTATTGAGGAGAGGTGGAATATTACTTTTCCTAGCAATCACATTTACAACAGACTTGGGTGTGGACTTTTTGATTTGTGCTACTATGCACTAACTCAGAACACCCTAGCAACCACATAACAATGTGCTATAAACAATTAGAACACTTTAGCAATGTCCTAGCAACACCTTAGCAACCAACCAGCATTGTGCCAGTGTCTTTTCCCACATGTAAACACCAATTACAACATGGCTTTGAATAAAAGTGAAAATGTAAATTTACTTTTCTGAATTCCAGTCTCCACAAACCTCTAATATCATAGCCATCACATTAAATATCATGTTTTCCAGCTGCTAAGGAAAACAGAGTTCCGTGTATCAATGTGAGGCTTTTCACAAACACGGCAACCACACCTGTCTGCATTTGTGCGTGTCATAATGGAAATGGTTTCAGGCAAAACCCCAGACACACAAAACATCAAATGCACAACCTCCAACACTGGGCTCCATTCATTTGGAGTTCTTGCATACAGAGGCAGAGCAGAGGACAAAAAACGGCAAGCATCTTTCTATCTGCTCTAAAACTCACTGCTTTATTCAAGAAATGAGTCAGCTTGCAGTGAAGGAACCCACCTTCAGGTCAAACTGACAGGTCTGACTGCTGATGTCATTCATCAGGTGCTGGATTCTGTTTTATCTCTGTGTCTTATGGCTTGTCCTTAACATGAACTCTGTTAGACAAGACAGAACCAGAGTCATGCTTGAAATTAAAACATTTACATTCTACATTTAGCAAACGCTTTTATCCAAAGTGACTATGGATAAAAGGGATGAAAAGAGCATATTGGCTTTGAATCTTACTTTCTACTAATTAGCGGTGCTTGATGCAGTATAGTCAAGCATCTCTGTTACTCATGTTAAGGGCTATGGGTTTAAGGGCGGATTCAGTACAGTGGTTCTTGCTGTAGGACTGGCGAAACACGTTGTTAGCATGATGGCGTAAACTGCAGATTCCTTGTCTATTAGTACTTATACAAATGGCAAAACAAGTGCATTTAGAATAACATAATATGTGGGAGACCATTGCTAAGTATGACTGCATTGTTATGCAGTAAGTTATTTTTAACTGTTTGATATTTTACTCCTACACGCTCCCTGTTTGATACAGAAAAGCATTTCACATTACAGCTACTACATATAATGTAGCATCAAATGGTTAAAAATGACTTGAACTGGTTACAAAATAGATAAATGAATGATATATCTGAGTGAAAGAATGAAAGCAGATACAGTTGCTCAGGAAGCCTGAGCTCCGGTAAGGCAGAGTAACCACTCAGAACAACTTAGCAACCACACCGCGACTTGCTATAAACCACTCTGAGCACCTTAGTAACCGCATAGCAACCACACAAAACAACCCAGCACCGTGGTACTCATTCTGCACAAGAAAGTAGCACTTACATTCTCTTCAGAAAAAGTAAAAAACTATCCTTAATGAGCTAAGAGTGTTTATCATCAACACACATTAGTGGTTTGACATGATCACTTTAAAGTGTCTCTGTCACGGAGCTGTGCAGCCTACAGCAGGCCCGCTGCTCCTCTAATGGACGTCTGTGAGTGTCACACCCTTTTTTAAAAGTTTCTCTGCATAATGAGAACAATTCCACACGCATAACTGCAGTATCACCGCACTGAGAGTGAAAGAGAGAGCAAAAAAGGAGTGAATGAATGAGGAAGAGAGAAAGAAGAGAAAGTGAGAAACAGAGAAAGAGAGGGAGAGTTGTAGAAGATGCGTGCAAAGAATTCCGAAAAAGAACAAGCTTGGAAGCGGTTTCAATATTCCCTTAAGATGTCTGGCTAAATTGACTACCTTTACAATAGATATGACTGGCTCAGCAGAGCCACACAAGCCCTTTGTGTGCAAATCCTGAAAGGTGAAAGAAAAGTTTTCATTTGAACTGTGGAAAACTCACCACGTTCCAAAAAGAGCGTCCAGATGTCCCCAGTGCTTGTGTTGGTTAGCTGTGATGAATAAATCAGTGGGGAAGACACACAGAGCTGCAGCATTAACAGCTTACTATGAAATCTTAACATCCTGCAGCAGGACTCAGATCTAAAAGCTGGACGCACAGCCCTCTCTTCCTCACACAAGTGTCAGCAGAGCTGCCTGTCTCATGAAGCACTCGTGTGGAACCGCTGTGCCCAGACTCACAGACATATGATCAGGTGGGTCTCTGTGTCCTACTTCTCACTGCGCTGGGGTCAGGGGTTGTGGGTAAGTAAATGTGAACACTGTTCTGAGCTCAGCCCTGTCATGACTGAAAAGAGGCTGCGGTGATAGATATTAACCTCAAAGTACGTTCAGGGCAAAACAAACATCATGTTTAAACAAACATCAAAACGGCATGTACAGTTATTTATTAAATGCGAAATTTGTTCTGTTATAACACAGTACACGTGCTTTACATAAATACAAATTTATGGACACTTATGTCTGCTTACTGTATACTTACATTGTGTTCTGTACATTGCACATAACAATTTTGTTTGCAAATCTAATAATTTCATGTATGTTTTTACTTTTATGATTCAGGTTTATAATCAACCATTGTCTGAGGCAAACTTAACAATGCGAACTAAAATATAGAGACAGAGGACTGTGGGATCACATTAGATAAAATCATAACTAGAGGTGCTGTCTGCGAGCAGGGCTATTTTGAGAGGGCTTTCCTGAGAAAGAAACCGCTTCAGGCAGGAAAGGTTGCTGCTCTCGTACTATATGGAACACGCAAGCAGAGGAACTAAGGCAGAAGATCTGTGCAAACTGAACTAAAAATAAATATACAGGACCGTGAGTGAATAAGGCTGTAAATGAATGGAGCTATCCGATCAAGACGTCGAGCTAGCCGAGAGATTCCCATCACCCATCTCCCATTCCCTGTTCTGCCGCTTCATTAATCACTCGCCCTTCGGGGCGAACCCAAAAGCCTGATATTTAACTCAACAAAAGAAACAGCTTTAACCGCATCAGAATGAATCAGATCACAATGCATGTCATGTTTTCGATGACTCGTGGAAAATGGGCCGTTGGTTTTTGGGATATGAGGGTGGATATCGTAATAGCAGCTGTGGTATTCAGTCAGCATATGCAGAGGAACTTGGGATTGCTCATTTCTGTGGATACACGCTGGGCTAGATGGCAGCTGTAAAGTTTTATACGCATGTCTGAATGAAATGCTTATTCAAGGTCACTCTTTACACCAAATAGTAGCTAGCATGGACTAAAAATGTATATAAATGCACTAAAACAGGTTGTATATGGCTTGTTCTGAACGATCAACAGTTCTCATCCCTCATATAGTAGCCAGCAGAAAATGATTGAACTGTTAATGCCGTTGAGGCCGAAGGAACATACTCGTATTGAATGAATTTAAACAAGCTCTACTGTGCCAAGGGTGTTTTGACCTTCAAAATGTCATTACTTTCATTAACATAATCATATCTTGGGGTTGCTATTTCCAATATCTGACTATCTAATCATGTTGTGTCCATGCAGTTTAGATGATCCATAACAAGAGCATGTTAAACACCTAGTCATACATTTACGCATGCTTTCTCTCATTCCCCTTGAGCAGCAAAGCTCCTGGCTAAGACGAACAATAACGATAAAATATAAATAATGAAAATAACGATAAAAATATAAATGATGAAAAATAAACTAAACCCACAGTGAGACAATTAAATCATGTAATGACATATAGCACCATGCTCTACCACTTGTGCTAAAGCAACAGATCATGGTTTTAACTACTTTAAAGCTTGAAGCAATAAGAGAATTGCTGTCTCATACAGTCCCATACAGTCCCATACAACAATACAAATCTGCTGTACTGGGTGTAATTTCTCCTTTTATTGCTGATGTGAAAAGGGCATGCTGACTAATTGCCAGGTCTTTGCAGCTTCCTGTGGTGTCTTTAATTCTCTCTAACCTTTAACAGAGAGGCTCTCTTCAGCAGTGACGATCCCAGCCTGTATACTGTATATGCCATGGGCCCTTGATACTCACAACACTATACATTTTCTTAACATTTATAAACTGGTGCAATGCTTTGTAAGATTTAAAGACCAGACCTATATTCTATGCAAGGGCACTTTTCTAAATGCGTTCAAGTGCACTTTTCAGTCTACACTTAACATGCGTTTTGCATCACTGTATAAGTAACTTCAGCACTAAAGGAGGCAACTGTCTGTGCCATTAAACATCTGTTATTATTTAGGTAGCTGTTAAAAAAACAAGTCAACAGTTAAACTGACTAGCTTAACTTCACCACAACAGTTTTCCTAACAACAAAAACATTCCAGTGACTGAATATTTTGAAAGGCTCATTAAAACAGGAAATATATCATTTTTTCCTCTCTGTTGCCCAATGTGCCACAGCTCAGGGTAGGTGCTAATGAAGGCCTTGGGACTGTGTGTGTTCTTGTTGTGTCATCAGTCAATCATTGTTGTCATTATGTAATTTTTCTGCTGTTCCTTACTAATTAGTCACATGACACTGCTCAGGTGATTGGCTCAAAAACAACAAATTTTAAACCACCTAATCAAACCCAAGATTCAAGCAAATTAATTATTCTTGTAACAAAGAAATCCAAAAATCAAGCTTAAAGCAAATCCACGTGTAAGCTAAGAAGTTGAAGAGCACACATGTAAAACACACATGTTATGGCTGTGCATACAGTGCAGTGGATCTCTGCGGGGGAGGAGTGTGTACTGACTCCTGTAGGAACATGTCTGCAGGCCCTGCGGATTCTACCAGACCTGAGGAGTCATAAGAGCCAATGTGACGCATTACACATCCAACACCCTCTCCCTTCCCTGTCTCATACACACAAACAAACACATACAGAAAAGAGTTCTATAGAAAATGAAGGCCCCTCCCCTCCACAACACAGTTCTCCTGCAGACATTTAAGCAGTTTCCTTTTTTAATGTGGCACGGCTGCGATTCTGATGGTTAGTGGCAGCTCCATCTCCCTGTGTTTCAGTATTTCTCTTTGATAAAGCCTGAGGAGAGAGAAAGTGCCAGGCTGACGCCTCGGCGTGGGCCTTGCGTCCCAGTGGGCGGTGTTTTCCTCGCCGCTGCCATGGCAACGACATGTGACAGCAGGAGCACATGGCACGAGAGCATCTTAGTAAACTTCCCCTGTGCATCTCTGGCCGCAACTTTCTCAACACGCCTGAATCTTCTTCATTCTCAACATCTACACATCCATGTTCTGGAAAGACCCAAGACGGCCATTTAAGCACGAAGCAAAAACTTGGCTGGCGAGTCTGTTTTTACCAAAAGCCTCATACACTTGGGTAAAATTAGCTGAACGTGTGGGCACGCACTCCGCAACAAGCTTGCTCATAATACATCACCAAAAAATCCCTCCCAACCAAATGCCCTCCTACTCTATATTCAAGAGACTAATCATTTAGCTTCAATGAGATTTTTTTCTCTTGTTATTATTGAGGATAAACAGTTCTTGTCGTAATTACAGTAAAAAAGAAAGCAAAAAAAATTAACAAGTCTTTTCTAGTATTTTGCTAATAAGAATAATTATCAGACACCTTGTGTGGGACTTAAAAGACAAAGCTACGAGGGTCCCAATGTGTGTCAGAACGGTGAATAGATTAACCTGTGCTGCAAAGCCACGAGTGGAGCATCTAAATAAAATATTCAGAGCAGAGTGCCGCTTGAACAGACTCGGGCCCCAGCGCCAAGCCACTGCCGTCTGCTGCTGGTGTTAATATTTCAATTACACTCGTGAATAAATGAATTAAATAGGTCCTAACACCATTCCTGTTCCTTTTCTGCAGGAATTACTCCATTGTACTAGATAAGTCTGGCAGGAGCGATAGCGTAGCATCAGGGTTTTGGAATGCTGTTTCTTTTCACCACAAAGGTCCATTAGGTGGGCGCTATATTAAACATTTTTCTCACAGGCACATCTTCTTGTCTCATGCTAGCCAAAAATAGCACACATATGGCACCTCAGGTGTAGCATTCAAGCTGTTTAAGGACATACGCTGGCACGGCTGATGGCCATATGATATCATGAGCAGAGCTTTACATATTTTCATTAATAATGGAAAGTGTTCAGCCATTACAATACTAGATAAATATATAGATGTCACAGTGTTGTTTAGGTGTGATGAAGGGATTAATCCCTCTAAGAATACTTATATATGTTTACAAATTACGATTCTCTATGAGTGTATTATTTATTGTTTTATGACGCTTCCGCATTTAAGGCAGGAAACTGTTAATCTACAATTGGAGAAGGGGAATTTAGCATGTTTAATTCACCTAATGTCTATGCACTGTGGGAGGAAACCAGAGTACCAAGCGGAAAGGCCTCCTGGCTCAGCCGGGACTTAAACCAGGAACCTTCTTGCTGTGAGGCAACAGTACTACCCACTGAGCTGTATGGTCCTTGTGCATTTGTGCCCCTCATTGCTTCGGCTGAATTCTAGGCCCTCCTCCACTGTCAGAACTCATTTGGCACTTTCTCCCAGGCTTCTAGACCTTTCCACTCCCTGACATAACTGACATTTACATTTGCCCTCTATCAAAGAAAGAGAAACAGTGGTTTAGATCCCTCTGCTCTCATAACAATCTCTCTTAAAAGGGCAACAGAAAAATGACCATCCTCACAGCCATCTTATCAAGCGCTATTAGTCACAGGAAAACTACAGAAGGAGAATCAATTTTGTAAGTTTGTCATCGCAACAATGGCCCGATCGTTCGTTCTCAATGGAAGAATGACGCATCACTGTGGCAGCACAATCTAAATGAACTCCTATTATGTTCATATTACGCAGCCTCGCTTTGTTTTTTTGTCATCACGTAATCGTTTTCTTTGTGCACCTTAACGGAATAATAGAACGTGACCGTTTATTGATGTTGCATTTATCTGTGGTTCTCGTTGGTCCCTGGGTTTTTTCGACTTTAAAGCCATGAGTGCAGATAAAACAGAAAGTGGGAGAGAAATGCAAATTTATACAGTTCAACATGCAGGCATAAGAAATCAATAGAGCTTCCCCGTGTGAGGCAAAGTCAACAGAGCAGAAGAGTCCAGTGCCCAGGCCCATAAATAATATTTATGTAGAAGTCAGAGTCAAACAACCACAGGAGAGCATGTATAATACTGATTCATACATCTGCAAAGCAATTATCTGGTAAATGTGAGGTTCGTTCATTTATTTCACATGCAGAAGCTTTGAGGCAACATGTCACTCATGCTGATTGTTAAGCAGTATTTGTGTGATATCCACAGTCAAATGTAAAAGTGTTATACATGTGTTTGTGGAAACAGGTTGGGGCTCCGAACAGAGTTTGTTTGTGTCTGGGATGAGGGTGAAATCTGTACTAATGAATGCCCTGGGGCGAAAGTATGCTCTGCTGTAAGATACTCGAGGTTATGTTAGCTGACTAATTGGAGATCTCTCACCAATTGCCTTCAATTTACCTGACTGAAGCCATGAGAGATGCAACACAGCCCAATACTAACCACATGCCTTTTCTAAATTCTGAATACAGATTCCTACCTAATTAATATAGTGTGCTGGCAATTTCAAGATGACATGCTACTTAAGGGGCTATTCCAGGCTAAACACAACATAAATACAGCTCTACTGACATCATTTGTGGCATGTAGCTCTACTACAACAGAAAAACTTCATTGTTTTTTTATACATTTATTTTTAAAATGATTTTCTGTGGTAACTGACAGCATGCCACAAATCCGACAGAAGGAAACTTGTATTTAATCCAAAATATTCCTTTAACGTTTAAGAACTGTGATGGAGACAACTATAAAAGTAATACTTTGTTTCTCTGGTAAAATAAGGACTCCTGTATATAACCCCTTCAGATGATACTGTTACCTTGACTACAATGAGTATAGATCAAAGCATTACCGTTATCTCTGCAATGGGTCGGATGCATTATAATGCCTTGTTCAATGATGGCTCCAGGAAATAACCGCTACAGTATATGCAATCTAATCTAAAGTGGTAGGAGTGATAAAGAAAGCACAGCAAGCCATTACAATATTCAACTGCATATAAAAAATGACTATAAAGAATTAACATGAAGTATTACACAATCTTTGTTCTGTTTAGCTTATAGTGTGAAATTATCCAGCACCCACACTGTAATAAAATAACAACTACTTACGAACACAATTTTATTGGATTACACAGACAGACAACCCTCATAAACCACAACCAGGCATGTTTAAATGAGTTTTCCATAATGTTAGACTGACAGCAAAAATATCTGCAAAAAGGCTGAGTTAATCACAAAGATTAGGAGTTACATGTTCATGGCTGAATTTGAAATTCATTTGCATGTAATTTGAAACAAAACTTTCAGTGTAAATCTGTCACTATGTCACAATGTAACAATAAAGTGTCAAATTTCCTTATCCTCAACCACACCCTCAAGAGATCATACTCCTCCATTTAATACACTTTGTTCACATAAGGACTACATCCAGCCTTTCCAGGACTGTGTTAAACATTGTCAGAAGCCCATCTATACAGCGTCTCTGCAATTATTCATCCTACCATTTTGTGTAATTATAGACTGTGAGACAGGCGATATGTTTAGCTTATGGTTCAGTGCTTCTGCAATGAACTTCCCTCTCCTAGAGTGCCGAGAGTTTTGTGATGGTGTACTTGTCTAAGGAAGAATCTGGCGGTATTCTTTTTCCTTGGCCAAAGCCCAAGAAACTGCAGGCATTCTGCCATTACTTTATCTGTAGTCACTGAATCAATACGAGCAGAAGATGCGTTGAATGACAGAACATATCTTAAGGAAGATCAGGAGGAACCTTTCAAGCAAACATCAGAATTCACCAAACAAGCCTGCCTCCAATTCTGATCGTCTAAAAGTGGAAAATGGATGTAAACTAAGATTAGTTAGTACCGTTGGTAGAAACCATGGGGGACCTACAAGTGGATCATGGTGGGCTTTCAAGGTGAAATATATGAATCACCAAATATTGTGATTTAATCCTACAGAAAGGATTAAATCACAATATTTTATACCTCTTAAACATGAGGACAGATATCCTGTGTTACTCTACCAGTTAAGTAAACATTCCTATAGGACATAACCCTAACAGAGGTCTTTGCCCTGAACTAAATGTTACAACTTTCTAAAAAAGACCCCATAGAGTTTTAACACATCCTCTGCAGTCTTACCTGGGTGAGGGGGGCTAAAGTGTAAAGTCCTAGAGGGATTCTGGGAAAGAGTTTTTGGTTAATAAACGACCAAACTGCACCACCATCACTATGCTGTCTGGACCTGTAGATAGCAGCTTTCCTAATAATACTTCATTAGACAGAAACTGGCCTTCATTCTCCCTACAAGCCACTTCATCAATCAGGCAGCACATACCCCCCTGTGCTCAATGGCCTATGAGATTGTCCATTTAAGGATGAGCCCATCAAAGACGTACTATAGCGTCACTGGAAAGCAAGACACACAGTAACTAAAAAACAGCCTTTGCTTTTCTGTGCAAAACTGAACTGTGAATGGACATGGAAAATGTAAAAGACTTCATGTGTGAGAATTAAGACACTTTCTGCAATGAGTCATGATAGTGAGCAAGTAAAACACTTTGCATTAAAGCCAGTAAGCAATAGAACCGGAAATTGTGACAACATTCACTGTTGGAAATACATGTTAACCTGCTAAAAGGATAAGCATGAATTTCCAGCTGGTAGAGTTCTGCTTTGTCTTAAAGCTGTTGTTT